>JASGCC010001972.1:0-31460 GCA_030067915.1 Hydractinia echinata | reverse complement strand
GGAACTCAGCAATTACACTGGGCGCTGTGGTAGCGCTTTATTTAAAAATTTAGATAAATAAGTCATTTTTACTGTGGGACCAATCCTAGCCGTTAGCGCGCGCTGAAGAAATAGAGACAGTTCAAAAACTACATTTCATTGACTTTCTAACGGTATCAGTCCGTTTGAGTTACAACGGTTGCGTCACATATTCGTACCAACATGTATTTAGCGATTTTTCTGATATTACTAGGTTGCATCGCTTTTAACAGTGAAACGATTGACTGTGGGACTTAATTGAACTGATTTTGGACTTTGACCTTATAAATGTGATAAATGAGACAATTGGACTCCAAAAAATAACATTCTTCTTAATTTGACATGATTGCTGGAACTCAGCAATTACACTGGGCGCTGTGGTAGCGCTTTATTTAAAAATTTAGATAAATAAGTCATTTTTTACTGTGGGACAATCCTAGCCGTTAGCGCGCGCTGAAGAAATAGAGACAGTTTCAAAAACTACATTTCATTGACTTTCTAACGGTATCAGTCCGTTTGAGTTACAACGGTTGCGTCACATATTCGTACCAACATGTATTTAGCGATATTTTCTGATATTACTAGGTTGCATCGCTTTTAACAGTGAAACGATTGACTGTGGACTTAATTGAACTGATTTTGGACTTTGACCTTATAAATGTGATAAATGAGACAATTGGACTCCAAGAAATAACATTCTTCTTAATTTGACATGATTGCTGGAACTCAGATTACACTGGGCGCTGTGGTAGCGCTTTATTTAAAAATTTAGATAAATAAGTCATTTTTACTGTGGGACCAATCCTAGCCGTTAGCGCGCTGAAGAAATAGAGACAGTTTCAAAAACTACATTTCATTGACTTTCTAACGGTATCAGTCCGTTTGAGTTACAACGGTTGCGTCACATATTCGTACCAACATGTATTTAGCGATATATTTTCTGATATTACTAGGTTGCATCGCTTTTAAATGAAACGATTGACTGTGGGACTTAATTGAACTGATTTTTGGACTTTGACCTTATAAATGTGATAAATGAGACAATTGGACTCCAAAGAAATAACATTCTTCTTAATTTGACATTGATTGCTGGAACTCAGCGAATTACACTGGGCGCTGTGGTAGCGCTTTATTTAAAAAATTTAGATAAATAAGTCATTTTTTACTGTGGACAATCCTAGCCGTTAGCGCGCCTGAAGAAATAGAGACAGTTTCAAAAACTACATTTCATTGACTTTCTAACGGTATCAGTCCGTTTTGTTACAACGGTTGCGTCACATATTCGTACCAACATGTATTTAGCGATATTTTTCTGATATTACTAGGTTGCATCGCTTTTAACAGTGAAACGATTGACTGTGGGACTTAATTGAACTGATTTTGGACTTTGACCTTATAAATGTGATAAATGAGACAATTGGACTCCAAGAAATAACATTCTTCTTAATTTGACATGATTGCTGGAACTCAGCAATTACACTGGCGCTGTGGTAGCGCTTTTTAAAAAATTTAGATAAATAAGTCATTTTTTACTGTGGGACCAATCCTAGCCGTTAGCACGCGCTGAAGAAAAGAGACAGTTTCAAAAACTACATTTCATTGACTTTCTAACGGTATCAGTCCGTTTGAGTTACAACGGTTGCGTCACATATTCGTACCAACATGTATTTAGCGATATTTTTCTGATATTACTAGGTTGCATCGCTTTTAACAGTGAAACGATTGACTGTGGGACTTAATTGAACTGATTTTGGACTTTGACCTTATAAATGTGATAAATGAGACAATTGGACTCCAAGAAATAACATTCTTCTTAATTTGACATGATTGCTGGAACTCAGCGAATTACACTGGGCGCTGTGGTAGCGCTTTATTTAAAAATTTAGATAAATAAGTCATTTTTTACTGTGGACCAATCCTAGCCGTTAGCGCGCGCTGAAGAAATAGAGACAGTTTCAAAAACTACATTTCATTGACTTTCTAACGGTATCAGTCCGTTTGAGTTACAACGGTTGCGTCACATATTCGTACGAACACGTATTTAGCGATATTTTTATGATATTACTAGGTTTCATCGCTTTTAACAGTGAAACGATTGATTGTGGGACTTAATTGAACTGATTTTGGACTTTGACCTTATAAATGTGATAAATGAGACAATTGGACTCCAAGAAATAACATTCGTCTTAATTTGACATGATTGCTGGAACTCAGCAATTACACTGGGCGCTGTGGTAGCGCTTTATTTAAAAATTTAGATAAATAAGTCATTTTTTACTGTGGGACCAATCCTAGCCGTTAGCGCGCGCTGAAGAAATAGAGACAGTTTCAAAAACTACATTTCATTGACTTTCTAACGGTATCAGTCCGTTTGAGTTACAACGGTTGCGTCACATATTCGTACCAACATGTATTTAGCGATATTTTTCTGATATTACTAGGTTGCATCGCTTTTAACAGTGAAACGATTGACTGTGGGACTTAATTGAACTGATTTTGGACTTTGACCTTATAAATGTGATAAATGAGACAATTGGACTCCAAGAAATAACATTCTTCTTAATTTGACATGATTGCTGGAACTCAGCATTACACTGGGCGCTGTGGTAGCGCTTTATTTAAAAATTTAGATAAATAAGTCATTTTTTACTGTGGGACCAATCCTAGCCGTTAGCGCGCGCTGAAGAAATAGAGACAGTTTCAAAAACTACATTTCATTGACTTTCTAACGGTATCAGTCCGTTTGAGTTACAACGGTTGCGTCACATATTCGTACCAACATGTATTTAGCGATATTTTTCTGATATTACTAGGTTGCATCGCTTTTAACAGTGAAACGATTGACTGTGGGACTTAATTGAACTGATTTTGGACTTTGACCTTATAAATGTGATAAATGAGACAATTGGACTCCAAGAAATAACATTCTTCTTAATTTGACATGATTGCTGGAACTCAGCAATTACACTGGGCGCTGTGGTAGCGCTTTATTTAAAAATTTAGATAAATAAGTCATTTTTACTGTGGGACCAATCCTAGCCGTTAGCGCGGTCTGACGAATTAGAGACAGTTTCAAAAACTACATTTCATTGACTTTCTAACGGTATCAGTCCGTTTGAGTTACAACGGTTGCGTCACATATTCGTACCAACATGTATTTAGCGATATTTTTCTGATATTACTAGGTTGCATCGCTTTTAACAGTGAAACGATTGACTGTGGGACTTAATTGAACTGATTTTGGACTTTGACCTTATAAATGTGATAAATGAGACAATTGGACTCCAAGAAATAACATTCTTCTTAATTTGACATGATTGCTGGAACTCAGCAATTACACTGGGCGCTGTGGTAGCGCTTTATTTAAAAATTTAGATAAATAAGTCATTTTTTACTGTGGGACCAATCCTAGCCGTTAGCGCGCGCTGAAGAAATAGAGACAGTTTCAAAAACTACATTTCATTGACTTTCTAACGGTATCAGTCCGTTTGAGTTACAACGGTTGCGTCACATATTCGTACCAACATGTATTTAGCGATATTTTTCTGATATTACTAGGTTGCATCGCTTTTAACAGTGAAACGATTGACTGTGGGACTTAATTGAACTGATTTTGGACTTTGACCTTATAAATGTGATAAATGAGACAATTGGACTCCAAGAAATAACATTCTTCTTAATTTGACATGATTGCTGGAACTCAGCATTACACTGGGCGCTGTGGTAGCGCTTTATTTAAAAATTTAGATAAATAAGTCATTTTTTACTGTGGGACCAATCCTAGCCGTTACGCGCGCTGAAGAAATAGAGACAGTTTCAAAAACTACATTTCATTGACTTTCTAACGGTATCAGTCCGTTTGAGTTACAACGGTTGCGTCACATATTCGTACCAACATGTATTTAGCGATATTTTTCTGATATTACTAGGTTGCATCGCTTTTAACAGTGAAACGATTGACTGTGGGACTTAATTGAACTGATTTTGGACTTTGACCTTATAAATGTGATAAATGAGACAATTGGACTCCAAGAAATAACATTCTTCTTAATTTGACATGATTGCTGGAACTCAGCAATTACACTGGGCGCTGTGG
Source organism: Hydractinia echinata (assembly GCA_030067915.1). Classification (NCBI taxonomy): domain Eukaryota; kingdom Metazoa; phylum Cnidaria; class Hydrozoa; order Anthoathecata; family Hydractiniidae; genus Hydractinia; species Hydractinia echinata. The sequence goes on along the minus strand of JASGCC010001972.1, from coordinate 27,346 downwards.
TAGCGCTTTATTTAAAAATTTAGATAAATAAGTCATTTTTTACTGTGGGACCAATCCTAGCCGTTAGCGCGCGCTGAAGAAATAGAGACAGTTTCAAAAACTACATTTCATTGACTTTCTAACGGTATCAGTCCGTTTGAGTTACAACGGTTGCGTCACATATTCGTACCAACATGTATTTAGCGATATTTTTCTGATATTACTAGGTTGCATCGCTTTTAACAGTGAAACGATTGACTGTGGGACTTAATTGAACTGATTTTGGACTTTGACCTTATAAATGTGATAAATGAGACAATTGGACTCCAAGAAATAACATTCTTCTTAATTTGACATGATTGCTGGAACTCAGCAATTACACTGGGCGCTGTGGTAGCGCTTTATTTAAAAATTTAGATAAATAAGTCATTTTTTACTGTGGGACCAATCCTAGCCGTTAGCGCCGCTGAAGAAATAGAGACAGTTTCAAAAACTACATTTCATTGACTTTCTAACGGTATCAGTCCGTTTGAGTTACAACGGTTGCGTCACATATTCGTACCAACATGTATTTAGCGATATTTTTCTGATATTACTAGGTTGCATCGCTTTTAACAGTGAAACGATTGACTGTGGGACTTAATTGAACTGATTTTGGACTTTGACCTTATAAATGTGATAAATGAGACAATTGGACTCCAAGAAATAACATTCTTCTTAATTTGACATGATTGCTGGAACTCAGCAATTACACTGGGCGCTGTGGTAGCGCTTTATTTAAAAATTTAGATAAATAAGTCATTTTTTACTGTGGGACCAATCCTAGCCGTTAGCGCGCGCTGAAGAAATAGAGACAGTTTCAAAAACTACATTTCATTGACTTTCTAACGGTATCAGTCCGTTTGAGTTACAACGGTTGCGTCACATATTCGTACCAACATGTATTTAGCGATATTTTTCTGATATTACTAGGTTGCATCGCTTTTAACAGTGAAACGATTGACTGTGGGACTTAATTGAACTGATTTTGGACTTTGACCTTATAAATGTGATAAATGAGACAATTGGACTCCAAGAAATAACATTCTTCTTAATTTGACATGATTGCTGGAACTCAGCGATTACACTGGGCGCTGTGGTAGCGCTTTATTTAAAAATTTAGATAAATAAGTCATTTTTTACTGTGGGACCAATCCTAGCCGTTAGCGCGCGCTGAAGAAATAGAGACAGTTTCAAAAACTACATTTCATTGACTTTCTAACGGTATCAGTCCGTTTGAGTTACAACGGTTGCGTCACATATTCGTACCAACATGTATTTAGCGATATTTTTCTGATATTACTAGGTTGCATCGCTTTTAACAGTGAAACGATTGACTGTGGGACTTAATTGAACTGATTTTGGACTTTGACCTTATAAATGTGATAAATGAGACAATTGGACTCCAACAAATAACATTCTTCTTAATTTGACATGATTGCTGGAACTCAGCGAATTACACTGGGCGCTGTGGTAGCGCTTTATTTAAAAATTTAGATAAATAAGTCATTTTTTACTGTGGGACCAATCCTAGCCGTTAGCGCGCTCTGAAGAAATAGAGACAGTTTCAAAAACTACATTTCATTGACTTTCTAACGGTATCAGTCCGTTTGAGTTACAACGGTTGCGTCACATATTCGTACCAACATGTATTTAGCGATATTTTTCTGATATTACTAGGTTGCATCGCTTTTAACAGTGAAACGATTGACTGTGGGACTTAATTGAACTGATTTTGGACTTTGACCTTATAAATGTGATAAATGAGACAATTGGACTCCAAGAAATAACATTCTTCTTAATTTGACATGATTGCTGGAACTCAGCAATTACACTGGGCGCTGTGGTAGCGCTTTATTTAAAAATTTAGATAAATAAGTCATTTTTTACTGTGGGACCAATCCTAGCCGTTAGCGCGCGCTGAAAAATAGAGACAGTTTCAAAAACTACATTTCATTGACTTTCTAACGGTATCAGTCCGTTTGAGTTACAACGGTTGCGTCACATATTCGTACCAACATGTATTTAGCGATATTTTTCTGATATTACTAGGTTGCATCGCTTTTAACAGTGAAACGATTGACTGTGGGACTTAATTGAACTGATTTTGGACTTTGACCTTATAAATGTGATAAATGAGACAATTGGACTCCAAGAAATAACATTCTTCTTAATTTGACATGATTGCTGGAACTCAGCGATTACACTGGGCGCTGTGGTAGCGCTTTATTTAAAAATTTAGATAAATAAGTCATTTTTTACTGTGGGACCAATCCTAGCCGTTAGCGCGCGCTGAAGAAATAGAGACAGTTTCAAAAACTACATTTCATTGACTTTCTAACGGTATCAGTCCGTTTGAGTTACAACGGTTGCGTCACATATTCGTACCAACATGTATTTAGCGATATTTTTCTGATATTACTAGGTTGCATCGCTTTTAACAGTGAAACGATTGACTGTGGGACTTAATTGAACTGATTTTGGACTTTGACCTTATAAATGTGATAAATGAGACAATTGGACTCCAAGAAATAACATTCTTCTTAATTTGACATGATTGCTGGAACTCAGCATTACACTGGGCGCTGTGGTAGCGCTTTATTTAAAAATTTAGATAAATAAGTCATTTTTTACTGTGGGACCAATCCTAGCCGTTAGCGCGCGCTGAAGAAATAGAGACAGTTTCAAAAACTACATTTCATTGACTTTCTAACGGTATCAGTCCGTTTGAGTTACAACGGTTGCGTCACATATTCGTACCAACATGTATTTAGCGATATTTTTCTGATATTACTAGGTTGCATCGCTTTTAACAGTGAAACGATTGACTGTGGGACTTAATTGAACTGATTTTGGACTTTGACCTTATAAATGTGATAAATGAGACAATTGGACTCCAAGAAATAACATTCTTCTTAATTTGACATGATTGCTGGAACTCAGCAATTACACTGGGCGCTGTGGTAGCGCTTTATTTAAAATTTAGATAAATAAGTCATTTTTTACTGTGGGACCAATCCTAGCCGTTAGCGCGCGCTGAAGAATAGAGAGAGTTTCAGAAACTAAATTTCATTGACTTTCTAACGGAATCAATCCGTTTGAGTTACAACGGTTGCGTTACATATTCGTACTAACACAGTCAATCGTTTCACTGTTAAAAGCGATGCAACCTAGTAATATCAGAAAAATATCGCTAAATACATGTTGGTACGAATATGTGACGCAACCGTTGTAACTGAAACGGACTGATACAGTTAGAAAGTCAATGAAATGTAGTTTTTGAAACTGTCTCTATTTCTTCAGGCGCGCTAACGGCTAGGATTGGTCCCACAGTAAAAAATGACTTATTTATCTAAATTTTTAAATAAAGCGCTACCACAGCGCCCAGTGTAATCGCTGAGTTCCAGCAATCATGTCAAATTAAGAAGAATGTTATTTCTTGGAGTCCAATTGTCTCATTTATCACATTTATAAGGTCAAAGTCCAAAATCAGTTCAATTAAGTCCCACAGTCAATCGTTTCACTGTTAAAAGCGATGCAACCTAGTAATATCAGAAAAATATCGCTAAATACATGTTGGTACGAATATGTGACGCAACCGTTGTAACTCAAACGGACTGATACCGTTAGAAAGTCAATGAAATGTAGTTTTTGAAACTGTCTCTATTTTTTCAGCGCGCGCTAACGGCTAGGATTGGTCCCACAGTAAAAAATGACTTATTTATCTAAATTTTTAAATAAAGCGTTACCACAGCGCCCAGTGTAATTGCTGAGTTCCAGCAATCATGTCAAATTAAGAAGAATGTTATTTCTTGGAGTCCAATTGTCTCATTTATCACATTTATAAGGTCAAAGTCCAAAATCAGTTCAATTAAGTCCCACAGTCAATCGTTTCACTGTTAAAAGCGATGCAACCTAGTAATATCAGAAAAATATCGCTAAATACATGTTGGTACGAATATGTGACGCAACCGTTGTAACTCAAACGGACTGATACCGTTAGAAAGTCAATGAAATGTAGTTTTTGAAACTGTCTCTATTTCTTCAGGCGCGCTAACGGCTAGGATTGGTCCCACAGTAAAAAATGACTTATTTATCTAAATTTTTAAATAAAGCGCTACCACAGCGCCCAGTGTAATCGCTGAGTTCCAGCAATCATGTCAAATTAAGAAGAATGTTATTTCTTGAGTCCAATTGTCTCATTTATCACATTTATAAGGTCAAAGTCCAAAATCAGTTCAATTAAGTCCCACAGTCAATCGTTTCACTGTTAAAAGCGATGCAACCTAGTAATATCAGAAAAATATCGCTAAATACATGTTGGTACGAATATGTGACGCAACCGTTGTAACTCAAACGGACTGATACCGTTAGAAAGTCAATGAAATGTAGTTTTTGAAACTGTCTCTATTTTTCAGCGCGCGCTAACGGCTAGGATTGGTCCCACAGTAAAAAATGACTTATTTATCTAAATTTTTAAATAAAGCGCTACCACAGCGCCCAGTGTAATCGCTGAGTTCCAGCAATCATGTCAAATTAAGAAGAATGTTATTTCTTGGAGTCCAATTGTCTCATTTATCACATTATAAGGTCAAAGTCCAAAATCAGTTCAATTAAGTCCCACAGTCAATCGTTTCACTGTTAAAAGCGATGCAACCTAGTAATATCAGAAAAATATCGCTAAATACATGTTGGTACGAATATGTGACGCAACCGTTGTAACTCAAACGGACTGATACCGTTAGAAAGTCAATGAAATGTAGTTTTTGAAACTGTCTCTATTTCTTCAGCGCGCGCTAACGGCTAGGATTGGTCCCACAGTAAAAAATGACTTATTTATCTAAATTTTTAAAAAACGCTACCACAGCGCCCAGTGTAATTGCTGAGTTCCAGCAATCATGTCAAATTAAGAAGAATGTTATTTCTTGGAGTCCAATTGTCTCATTTATCACATTTATAAGGTCAAAGTCCAAAATCAGTTCAATTAAGTCCCACAGTCAATCGTTTCACTGTTAAAAGCGATGCAACCTAGTAATATCAGAAAAATATCGCTAAATACATGTTGGTACGAATATGTGACGCAACCGTTGTAACTCAACGGACTGATACCCTTAGAAAGTCAATGAAATGTAGTTTTTGAAACTGTCTCTATTTCTTCAGCGCGCGCTAACGGCTAGGATTGGTCCCACAGTAAAAAATGACTTATTTATCTAAATTTTTAAATAAAGCGCTACCACAGCGCCCAGTGTAATTGCTGGGTTCCAGCAATCATGTCAAATTAAGAAGAATGTTATTTCTTGGAGTCCAATTGTCTCATTTATCACATTTATAAGGTCAAAGTCCAAAATCAGTTCAATTAAGTCCCACAGTCAATCGTTTCACTGTTAAAAGCGATGCAACCTAGTAATATCAGAAAAATATCGCTAAATACATGTTGGTACGAATATGTGACGCAACCGTTGTAACTCAAACGGACTGATACCGTTAGAAAGTCAATGAAATGTAGTTTTGAAACTGTCTCTATTTCTTCAGCGCGCGCTAACGGCTAGGATTGGTCCCACAGTAAAAAATGACTTATTTATCTAAATTTTTAAATAAAGCGCTACCACAGCGCCCAGTGTAATTGCTGAGTTCCAGCAATCATGTCAAATTAAGAAGAATGTTATTTCTTGGAGTCCAATTGTCTCATTTATCACATTTATAAGGTCAAAGTCCAAAATCAGTTCAATTAAGTCCCACAGTCAATCGTTTCACTGTTAAAAGCGATGCAACCTAGTAATATCAGAAAAATATCGCTAAATACATGTTGGTACGAATATGTGACGCAACCGTTGTAACTCAAACGGACTGATACCGTTAGAAAGTCAATGAAATGTAGTTTTTGAAACTGTCTCTATTTCTTCAGCGCGCGCTAACGGCTAGGATTGGTCCCACAGTAAAAAATGACTTATTTATCTAAATTTTTAAATAAAGCGCTACCACAGCGCCCAGTGTAATCGCTGAGTTCCAGCAATCATGTCAAATTAAGAAGAATGTTATTTCTTGGAGTCCAATTGTCTCATTTATCACATTTATAAGGTCAAAGTCCAAAATCAGTTCAATTAAGTCCCACAGTCAATCGTTTCACTGTTAAAAGCGATGCAACCTAGTAATATCAGAAAAATATCGCTAAATACATGTTGGTACGAATATGTGACGCAACCGTTGTAACTCAAACGGACTGATACCGTTAGAAAGTCAATGAAATGTAGTTTTTGAAACTGTCTCTATTTCTTCAGCGCGCGCTAACGGCTAGGATTGGTCCCACAGTAAAAAATGACTTATTTATCTAAATTTTTAAATAAAGCGCTACCACAGCGCCCAGTGTAATCGCTGAGTTCCAGCAATCATGTCAAATTAAGAAGAATGTTATTTCTTGGAGTCCAATTGTCTCATTTATCACATTTATAAGGTCAAAGTCCAAAATCAGTTCAATTAAGTCCCACAGTCAATCGTTTCACTGTTAAAAGCGATGCAACCTAGTAATATCAGAAAAATATCGCTAAATACATGTTGGTACGAATATGTGACGCAACCGTTGTAACTCAAACGGACTGATACCGTTAGAAAGTCAATGAAATGTAGTTTTTGAAACTGTCTCTATTTCTTCAGCGCGCGCTAACGGCTAGGATTGGTCCCACAGTAAAAAATGACTTATTTATCTAAATTTTTAAATAAAGCGCTACCACAGCGCCCAGTGTAATTGCTGAGTTCCAGCAATCATGTCAAATTAAGAAGAATGTTATTTCTTGGAGTCCAATTGTCTCATTTATCACATTTATAAGGTCAAAGTCCAAAATCAGTTCAATTAAGTCCCACAGTCAATCGTTTCACTGTTAAAAGCGATGCAACCTAGTAATATCAGAAAAATATCGCTAAATACATGTTGGTACGAATATGTGACGCAACCGTTGTAACTCAAACGGACTGATACCGTTAGAAAGTCAATGAAATGTAGTTTTTGAAACTGTCTCTATTTCTTCAGCGCGCGCTAACGGCTAGGATTGGTCCCACAGTAAAAAATGACTTATTTATCTAAATTTTTAAATAAAGCGCTACCACAGCGCCCAGTGTAATTGCTGAGTTCCAGCAATCATGTCAAATTAAGAAGAATGTTATTTCTTGGAGTCCAATTGTCTCATTTATCACATTTATAAGGTCAAAGTCCAAAATCAGTTCAATTAAGTCCCACAGTCAATCGTTTCACTGTTAAAAGCGATGCAACCTAGTAATATCAGAAAAATATCGCTAAATACATGTTGGTACGAATATGTGACGCAACCGTTGTAACTCAAACGGACTGATACCGTTAGAAAGTCAATGAAATGTAGTTTTTGAAACTGTCTCTATTTCTTCAGCGCGCCTAACGGCTAGGATTGGTCCCACAGTAAAAAATGACTTATTTATCTAAATTTTTAAATAAAGCGCTACCACAGCGCCCAGTGTAATGCTGAGTTCCAGCAATCATGTCAAATTAAGAAGAATGTTATTTCTTGGAGTCCAATTGTCTCATTTATCACATTTATAAGGTCAAAGTCCAAAATCAGTTCAATTAAGTCCCACAGTCAATCGTTTCACTGTTAAAAGCGATGCAACCTAGTAATATCAGAAAAATATCGCTAAATACATGTTGGTACGAATATGTGACGCAACCGTTGTAACTCAAACGGACTGATACCGTTAGAAAGTCAATGAAATGTAGTTTTTGAAACTGTCTCTATTTCTTCAGCGCGCGCTAACGGCTAGGATTGGTCCCACAGTAAAAAATGACTTATTTATCTAAATTTTTAAATAAAGCGCTACCACAGCGCCCAGTGTAATCGCTGAGTTCCAGCAATCATGTCAAATTAAGAAGAATGTTATTTCTTGGAGTCCAATTGTCTCATTTATCACATTTATAAGGTCAAAGTCCAAAATCAGTTCAATTAAGTCCCACAGTCAATCGTTTCACTGTTAAAAGCGATGCAACCTAGTAATATCAGAAAAATATCGCTAAATACATGTTGGTACGAATATGTGACGCAACCGTTGTAACTCAAACGGACTGATACCGTTAGAAAGTCAATGAAATGTAGTTTTTGAAACTGTCTCTATTTCTTCAGCGCGCGCTAACGGCTAGGATTGGTCCCACAGTAAAAAATGACTTATTTATCTAAATTTTTAAATAAAGCGCTACCACAGCGCCCAGTGTAATCGCTGAGTTCCAGCAATCATGTCAAATTAAGAAGAATGTTATTTCTTGGAGTCCAATTGTCTCATTTATCACATTTATAAGGTCAAAGTCCAAAATCAGTTCAATTAAGTCCCACAGTCAATCGTTTCACTGTTAAAAGCGATGCAACCTAGTAATATCAGAAAAATATCGCTAAATACATGTTGGTACGAATATGTGACGCAACCGTTGTAACTCAAACGGACTGATACCGTTAGAAAGTCAATGAAATGTAGTTTTTGAAACTGTCTCTATTTCTTCAGCGCGCGCTAACGGCTAGGATTGGTCCCACAGTAAAAAATGACTTATTTATCTAAATTTTTAAATAAAGCGCTACCACAGCGCCCAGTGTAATTGCTGAGTTCCAGCAATCATGTCAAATTAAGAAGAATGTTATTTCTTGGAGTCCAATTGTCTCATTTATCACATTTATAAGGTCAAAGTCCAAAATCAGTTCAATTAAGTCCCACAGTCAATCGTTTCACTGTTAAAAGCGATGCAACCTAGTAATATCAGAAAAATATCGCTAAATACATGTTGGTACGAATATGTGACGCAACCGTTGTAACTCAAACGGACTGATACCGTTAGAAAGTCAATGAAATGTAGTTTTTGAAACTGTCTCTATTTCTTCAGCGCGCGCTAACGGCTAGGATTGGTCCCACAGTAAAAAATGACTTATTTATCTAAATTTTTAAATAAAGCGCTACCACAGCGCCCAGTGTAATTGCTGAGTTCCAGCAATCATGTCAAATTAAGAAGAATGTTATTTCTTGGAGTCCAATTGTCTCATTTATCACATTTATAAGGTCAAAGTCCAAAATCAGTTCAATTAAGTCCCACAGTCAATCGTTTCACTGTTAAAAGCGATGCAACCTAGTAATATCAGAAAAATATCGCTAAATACATGTTGGTACGAATATGTGACGCAACCGTTGTAACTCAAACGGACTGATACCGTTAGAAAGTCAATGAAATGTAGTTTTTGAAACTGTCTCTATTTCTTCAGCGCGCGCTAACGGCTAGGATTGGTCCCACAGTAAAAAATGACTTATTTATCTAAATTTTTAAATAAAGCGCTACCACAGCGCCCAGTGTAATGCTGAGTTCCAGCAATCATGTCAAATTAAGAAGAATGTTATTTCTTGGAGTCCAATTGTCTCATTTATCACATTTATAAGGTCAAAGTCCAAAATCAGTTCAATTAAGTCCCACAGTCAATCGTTTCACTGTTAAAAGCGATGCAACCTAGTAATATCAGAAAAATATCGCTAAATACATGTTGGTACGAATATGTGACGCAACCGTTGTAACTCAAACGGACTGATACCGTTAGAAAGTCAATGAAATGTAGTTTTTGAAACTGTCTCTATTTCTTCAGCGCGCGCTAACGGCTAGGATTGGTCCCACAGTAAAAAATGACTTATTTATCTAAATTTTTAAATAAAGCGCTACCACAGCGCCCAGTGTAATCGCTGAGTTCCAGCAATCATGTCAAATTAAGAAGAATGTTATTTCTTGGAGTCCAATTGTCTCATTTATCACATTTATAAGGTCAAAGTCCAAAATCAGTTCAATTAAGTCCCACAGTCAATCGTTTCACTGTTAAAAGCGATGCAACCTAGTAATATCAGAAAAATATCGCTAAATACATGTTGGTACGAATATGTGACGCAACCGTTGTAACTCAAACGGACTGATACCGTTAGAAAGTCAATGAAATGTAGTTTTTGAAACTGTCTCTATTTCTTCAGCGCGCGCTAACGGCTAGGATTGGTCCCACAGTAAAAAATGACTTATTTATCTAAATTTTTAAATAAAGCGCTACCACAGCGCCCAGTGTAATGCTGAGTTCCAGCAATCATGTCAAATTAAGAAGAATGTTATTTCTTGGAGTCCAATTGTCTCATTTATCACATTTATAAGGTCAAAGTCCAAAATCAGTTCAATTAAGTCCCACAGTCAATCGTTTCACTGTTAAAAGCGATGCAACCTAGTAATATCAGAAAAATATCGCTAAATACATGTTGGTACGAATATGTGACGCAACCGTTGTAACTCAAACGGACTGATACCGTTAGAAAGTCAATGAAATGTAGTTTTTGAAACTGTCTCTATTTCTTCAGCGCGCGCTAACGGCTAGGATTGGTCCCACAGTAAAAAATGACTTATTTATCTAAATTTTTAAATAAAGCGCTACCACAGCGCCCAGTGTAATTGCTGAGTTCCAGCAATCATGTCAAATTAAGAAGAATGTTATTTCTTGGAGTCCAATTGTCTCATTTATCACATTTATAAGGTCAAAGTCCAAAATCAGTTCAATTAAGTCCCACAGTCAATCGTTTCACTGTTAAAAGCGATGCAACCTAGTAATATCAGAAAAATATCGCTAAATACATGTTGGTACGAATATGTGACGCAACCGTTGTAACTCAAACGGACTGATACCGTTAGAAAGTCAATGAAATGTAGTTTTTGAAACTGTCTCTATTTCTTCAGCGCGCGCTAACGGCTAGGATTGGTCCCACAGTAAAAAATGACTTATTTATCTAAATTTTTAAATAAAGCGCTACCACAGCGCCCAGTGTAATTGCTGAGTTCCAGCAATCATGTCAAATTAAGAAGAATGTTATTTCTTGGAGTCCAATTGTCTCATTTATCACATTTATAAGGTCAAAGTCCAAAATCAGTTCAATTAAGTCCCACAGTCAATCGTTTCACTGTTAAAAGCGATGCAACCTAGTAATATCAGAAAAATATCGCTAAATACATGTTGGTACGAATATGTGACGCAACCGTTGTAACTCAAACGGACTGATACCGTTAGAAAGTCAATGAAATGTAGTTTTTGAAACTGTCTCTATTTCTTCAGCGCGCGCTAACGGCTAGGATTGGTCCCACAGTAAAAAATGACTTATTTATCTAAATTTTTAAATAAAGCGCTACCACAGCGCCCAGTGTAATTGCTGAGTTCCAGCAATCATGTCAAATTAAGAAGAATGTTATTTCTTGGAGTCCAATTGTCTCATTTATCACATTTATAAGGTCAAAGTCCAAAATCAGTTCAATTAAGTCCCACAGTCAATCGTTTCACTGTTAAAAGCGATGCAACCTAGTAATATCAGAAAAATATCGCTAAATACATGTTGGTACGAATATGTGACGCAACCGTTGTAACTCAAACGGACTGATACCGTTAGAAAGTCAATGAAATGTAGTTTTTGAAACTGTCTCTATTTCTTCAGCGCGCGCTAACGGCTAGGATTGGTCCCACAGTAAAAAATGACTTATTTATCTAAATTTTTAAATAAAGCGCTACCACAGCGCCCAGTGTAATGCTGAGTTCCAGCAATCATGTCAAATTAAGAAGAATGTTATTTCTTGGAGTCCAATTGTCTCATTTATCACATTTATAAGGTCAAAGTCCAAAATCAGTTCAATTAAGTCCCACAGTCAATCGTTTCACTGTTAAAAGCGATGCAACCTAGTAATATCAGAAAAATATCGCTAAATACATGTTGGTACGAATATGTGACGCAACCGTTGTAACTCAAACGGACTGATACCGTTAGAAAGTCAATGAAATGTAGTTTTTGAAACTGTCTCTATTTCTTCAGCGCGCGCTAACGGCTAGGATTGGTCCCACAGTAAAAAATGACTTATTTATCTAAATTTTTAAATAAAGCGCTACCACAGCGCCCAGTGTAATGCTGAGTTCCAGCAATCATGTCAAATTAAGAAGAATGTTATTTCTTGGAGTCCAATTGTCTCATTTATCACATTTATAAGGTCAAAGTCCAAAATCAGTTCAATTAAGTCCCACAGTCAATCGTTTCACTGTTAAAAGCGATGCAACCTAGTAATATCAGAAAAATATCGCTAAATACATGTTGGTACGAATATGTGACGCAACCGTTGTAACTCAAACGGACTGATACCGTTAGAAAGTCAATGAAATGTAGTTTTTGAAACTGTCTCTATTTCTTCAGCGCGCGCTAACGGCTAGGATTGGTCCCACAGTAAAAAATGACTTATTTATCTAAATTTTTAAATAAAGCGCTACCACAGCGCCCAGTGTAATGCTGAGTTCCAGCAATCATGTCAAATTAAGAAGAATGTTATTTCTTGGAGTCCAATTGTCTCATTTATCACATTTATAAGGTCAAAGTCCAAAATCAGTTCAATTAAGTCCCACAGTCAATCGTTTCACTGTTAAAAGCGATGCAACCTAGTAATATCAGAAAAATATCGCTAAATACATGTTGGTACGAATATGTGACGCAACCGTTGTAACTCAAACGGACTGATACCGTTAGAAAGTCAATGAAATGTAGTTTTTGAAACTGTCTCTATTTCTTCAGCGCGCGCTAACGGCTAGGATTGGTCCCACAGTAAAAAATGACTTATTTATCTAAATTTTTAAATAAAGCGCTACCACAGCGCCCAGTGTAATGCTGAGTTCCAGCAATCATGTCAAATTAAGAAGAATGTTATTTCTTGGAGTCCAATTGTCTCATTTATCACATTTATAAGGTCAAAGTCCAAAATCAGTTCAATTAAGTCCCACAGTCAATCGTTTCACTGTTAAAAGCGATGCAACCTAGTAATATCAGAAAAATATCGCTAAATACATGTTGGTACGAATATGTGACGCAACCGTTGTAACTCAAACGGACTGATACCGTTAGAAAGTCAATGAAATGTAGTTTTTGAAACTGTCTCTATTTCTTCAGCGCGCGCTAACGGCTAGGATTGGTCCCACAGTAAAAAATGACTTATTTATCTAAATTTTTAAATAAAGCGCTACCACAGCGCCCAGTGTAATTGCTGAGTTCCAGCAATCATGTCAAATTAAGAAGAATGTTATTTCTTGGAGTCCAATTGTCTCATTTATCACATTTATAAGGTCAAAGTCCAAAATCAGTTCAATTAAGTCCCACAGTCAATCGTTTCACTGTTAAAAGCGATGCAACCTAGTAATATCAGAAAAATATCGCTAAATACATGTTGGTACGAATATGTGACGCAACCGTTGTAACTCAAACGGACTGATACCGTTAGAAAGTCAATGAAATGTAGTTTTTGAAACTGTCTCTATTTCTTCAGCGCGCGCTAACGGCTAGGATTGGTCCCACAGTAAAAAATGACTTATTTATCTAAATTTTTAAATAAAGCGCTACCACAGCGCCCAGTGTAATGCTGAGTTCCAGCAATCATGTCAAATTAAGAAGAATGTTATTTCTTGGAGTCCAATTGTCTCATTTATCACATTTATAAGGTCAAAGTCCAAAATCAGTTCAATTAAGTCCCACAGTCAATCGTTTCACTGTTAAAAGCGATGCAACCTAGTAATATCAGAAAAATATCGCTAAATACATGTTGGTACGAATATGTGACGCAACCGTTGTAACTCAAACGGACTGATACCGTTAGAAAGTCAATGAAATGTAGTTTTTGAAACTGTCTCTATTTCTTCAGCGCGCGCTAACGGCTAGGATTGGTCCCACAGTAAAAAATGACTTATTTATCTAAATTTTTAAATAAAGCGCTACCACAGCGCCCAGTGTAATGCTGAGTTCCAGCAATCATGTCAAATTAAGAAGAATGTTATTTCTTGGAGTCCAATTGTCTCATTTATCACATTTATAAGGTCAAAGTCCAAAATCAGTTCAATTAAGTCCCACAGTCAATCGTTTCACTGTTAAAAGCGATGCAACCTAGTAATATCAGAAAAATATCGCTAAATACATGTTGGTACGAATATGTGACGCAACCGTTGTAACTCAAACGGACTGATACCGTTAGAAAGTCAATGAAATGTAGTTTTTGAAACTGTCTCTATTTCTTCAGCGCGCGCTAACGGCTAGGATTGGTCCCACAGTAAAAAATGACTTATTTATCTAAATTTTTAAATAAAGCGCTACCACAGCGCCCAGTGTAATGCTGAGTTCCAGCAATCATGTCAAATTAAGAAGAATGTTATTTCTTGGAGTCCAATTGTCTCATTTATCACATTTATAAGGTCAAAGTCCAAAATCAGTTCAATTAAGTCCCACAGTCAATCGTTTCACTGTTAAAAGCGATGCAACCTAGTAATATCAGAAAAATATCGCTAAATACATGTTGGTACGAATATGTGACGCAACCGTTGTAACTCAAACGGACTGATACCGTTAGAAAGTCAATGAAATGTAGTTTTTGAAACTGTCTCTATTTCTTCAGCGCGCGCTAACGGCTAGGATTGGTCCCACAGTAAAAAATGACTTATTTATCTAAATTTTTAAATAAAGCTACCACACGCCCAGTGTAATGCTGAGTTCCAGCAATCATGTCAAATTAAGAAGAATGTTATTTCTTGGAGTCCAATTGTCTCATTTATCACATTTATAAGGTCAAAGTCCAAAATCAGTTCAATTAAGTCCCACAGTCAATCGTTTCACTGTTAAAAGCGATGCAACCTAGTAATATCAGAAAAATATCGCTAAATACATGTTGGTACGAATATGTGACGCAACCGTTGTAACTCAAACGGACTGATACCGTTAGAAAGTCAATGAAATGTAGTTTTTGAAACTGTCTCTATTTCTTCAGCGCGCGCTAACGGCTAGGATTGGTCCCACAGTAAAAAATGACTTATTTATCTAAATTTTTAAATAAAGCGCTACCACAGCGCCCAGTGTAATGCTGAGTTCCAGCAATCATGTCAAATTAAGAAGAATGTTATTTCTTGGAGTCCAATTGTCTCATTTATCACATTTATAAGGTCAAAGTCCAAAATCAGTTCAATTAAGTCCCACAGTCAATCGTTTCACTGTTAAAAGCGATGCAACCTAGTAATATCAGAAAAATATCGCTAAATACATGTTGGTACGAATATGTGACGCAACCGTTGTAACTCAAACGGACTGATACCGTTAGAAAGTCAATGAAATGTAGTTTTTGAAACTGTCTCTATTTCTTCAGCGCGCGCTAACGGCTAGGATTGGTCCCACAGTAAAAAATGACTTATTTATCTAAATTTTTAAATAAAGCGCTACCACAGCGCCCAGTGTAATGCTGAGTTCCAGCAATCATGTCAAATTAAGAAGAATGTTATTTCTTGGAGTCCAATTGTCTCATTTATCACATTTATAAGGTCAAAGTCCAAAATCAGTTCAATTAAGTCCCACAGTCAATCGTTTCACTGTTAAAAGCGATGCAACCTAGTAATATCAGAAAAATATCGCTAAATACATGTTGGTACGAATATGTGACGCAACCGTTGTAACTCAAACGGACTGATACCGTTAGAAAGTCAATGAAATGTAGTTTTTGAAACTGTCTCTATTTCTTCAGCGCGCGCTAACGGCTAGGATTGGTCCCACAGTAAAAAATGACTTATTTATCTAAATTTTTAAATAAAGCGCTACCACAGCGCCCAGTGTAATGCTGAGTTCCAGCAATCATGTCAAATTAAGAAGAATGTTATTTCTTGGAGTCCAATTGTCTCATTTATCACATTTATAAGGTCAAAGTCCAAAATCAGTTCAATTAAGTCCCACAGTCAATCGTTTCACTGTTAAAAGCGATGCAACCTAGTAATATCAGAAAAATATCGCTAAATACATGTTGGTACGAATATGTGACGCAACCGTTGTAACTCAAACGGACTGATACCGTTAGAAAGTCAATGAAATGTAGTTTTTGAAACTGTCTCTATTTCTTCAGCGCGCGCTAACGGCTAGGATTGGTCCCACAGTAAAAAATGACTTATTTATCTAAATTTTTAAATAAAGCGCTACCACAGCGCCCAGTGTAATGCTGAGTTCCAGCAATCATGTCAAATTAAGAAGAATGTTATTTCTTGGAGTCCAATTGTCTCATTTATCACATTTATAAGGTCAAAGTCCAAAATCAGTTCAATTAAGTCCCACAGTCAATCGTTTCACTGTTAAAAGCGATGCAACCTAGTAATATCAGAAAAATATCGCTAAATACATGTTGGTACGAATATGTGACGCAACCGTTGTAACTCAAACGGACTGATACCGTTAGAAAGTCAATGAAATGTAGTTTTTGAAACTGTCTCTATTTCTTCAGCGCGCGCTAACGGCTAGGATTGGTCCCACAGTAAAAAATGACTTATTTATCTAAATTTTTAAATAAAGCGCTACCACAGCGCCCAGTGTAATGCTGAGTTCCAGCAATCATGTCAAATTAAGAAGAATGTTATTTCTTGGAGTCCAATTGTCTCATTTATCACATTTATAAGGTCAAAGTCCAAAATCAGTTCAATTAAGTCCCACAGTCAATCGTTTCACTGTTAAAAGCGATGCAACCTAGTAATATCAGAAAAATATCGCTAAATACATGTTGGTACGAATATGTGACGCAACCGTTGTAACTCAAACGGACTGATACCGTTAGAAAGTCAATGAAATGTAGTTTTTGAAACTGTCTCTATTTCTTCAGCGCGCGCTAACGGCTAGGATTGGTCCCACAGTAAAAAATGACTTATTTATCTAAATTTTTAAATAAAGCGCTACCACAGCGCCCAGTGTAATGCTGAGTTCCAGCAATCATGTCAAATTAAGAAGAATGTTATTTCTTGGAGTCCAATTGTCTCATTTATCACATTTATAAGGTCAAAGTCCAAAATCAGTTCAATTAAGTCCCACAGTCAATCGTTTCACTGTTAAAAGCGATGCAACCTAGTAATATCAGAAAAATATCGCTAAATACATGTTGGTACGAATATGTGACGCAACCGTTGTAACTCAAACGGACTGATACCGTTAGAAAGTCAATGAAATGTAGTTTTTGAAACTGTCTCTATTTCTTCAGCGCGCTAACGGCTAGGATTGGTCCCACAGTAAAAAATGACTTATTTATCTAAATTTTTAAATAAAGCGCTACCACAGCGCCCAGTGTAATGCTGAGTTCCAGCAATCATGTCAAATTAAGAAGAATGTTATTTCTTGGAGTCCAATTGTCTCATTTATCACATTTATAAGGTCAAAGTCCAAAATCAGTTCAATTAAGTCCCACAGTCAATCGTTTCACTGTTAAAAGCGATGCAACCTAGTAATATCAGAAAAATATCGCTAAATACATGTTGGTACGAATATGTGACGCAACCGTTGTAACTCAAACGGACTGATACCGTTAGAAAGTCAATGAAATGTAGTTTTTGAAACTGTCTCTATTTCTTCAGCGCGCGCTAACGGCTAGGATTGGTCCCACAGTAAAAAATGACTTATTTATCTAAATTTTTAAATAAAGCGCTACCACAGCGCCCAGTGTAATGCTGAGTTCCAGCAATCATGTCAAATTAAGAAGAATGTTATTTCTTGGAGTCCAATTGTCTCATTTATCACATTTATAAGGTCAAAGTCCAAAATCAGTTCAATTAAGTCCCACAGTCAATCGTTTCACTGTTAAAAGCGATGCAACCTAGTAATATCAGAAAAATATCGCTAAATACATGTTGGTACGAATATGTGACGCAACCGTTGTAACTCAAACGGACTGATACCGTTAGAAAGTCAATGAAATGTAGTTTTTGAAACTGTCTCTATTTCTTCAGCGCGCGCTAACGGCTAGGATTGGTCCCACAGTAAAAAATGACTTATTTATCTAAATTTTTAAATAAAGCGCTACCACAGCGCCCAGTGTAATGCTGAGTTCCAGCAATCATGTCAAATTAAGAAGAATGTTATTTCTTGGAGTCCAATTGTCTCATTTATCACATTTATAAGGTCAAAGTCCAAAATCAGTTCAATTAAGTCCCACAGTCAATCGTTTCACTGTTAAAAGCGATGCAACCTAGTAATATCAGAAAAATATCGCTAAATACATGTTGGTACGAATATGTGACGCAACCGTTGTAACTCAAACGGACTGATACCGTTAGAAAGTCAATGAAATGTAGTTTTTGAAACTGTCTCTATTTCTTCAGCGCGCGCTAACGGCTAGGATTGGTCCCACAGTAAAAAATGACTTATTTATCTAAATTTTTAAATAAAGCGCTACCACAGCGCCCAGTGTAATGCTGAGTTCCAGCAATCATGTCAAATTAAGAAGAATGTTATTTCTTGGAGTCCAATTGTCTCATTTATCACATTTATAAGGTCAAAGTCCAAAATCAGTTCAATTAAGTCCCACAGTCAATCGTTTCACTGTTAAAAGCGATGCAACCTAGTAATATCAGAAAAATATCGCTAAATACATGTTGGTACGAATATGTGACGCAACCGTTGTAACTCAAACGGACTGATACCGTTAGAAAGTCAATGAAATGTAGTTTTTGAAACTGTCTCTATTTCTTCAGCGCGCGCTAACGGCTAGGATTGGTCCCACAGTAAAAAATGACTTATTTATCTAAATTTTTAAATAAAGCGCTACCACAGCGCCCAGTGTAATGCTGAGTTCCAGCAATCATGTCAAATTAAGAAGAATGTTATTTCTTGGAGTCCAATTGTCTCATTTATCACATTTATAAGGTCAAAGTCCAAAATCAGTTCAATTAAGTCCCACAGTCAATCGTTTCACTGTTAAAAGCGATGCAACCTAGTAATATCAGAAAAATATCGCTAAATACATGTTGGTACGAATATGTGACGCAACCGTTGTAACTCAAACGGACTGATACCGTTAGAAAGTCAATGAAATGTAGTTTTTGAAACTGTCTCTATTTCTTCAGCGCGCGCTAACGGCTAGGATTGGTCCCACAGTAAAAAATGACTTATTTATCTAAATTTTTAAATAAAGCGCTACCACAGCGCCCAGTGTAATGCTGAGTTCCAGCAATCATGTCAAATTAAGAAGAATGTTATTTCTTGGAGTCCAATTGTCTCATTTATCACATTTATAAGGTCAAAGTCCAAAATCAGTTCAATTAAGTCCCACAGTCAATCGTTTCACTGTTAAAAGCGATGCAACCTAGTAATATCAGAAAAATATCGCTAAATACATGTTGGTACGAATATGTGACGCAACCGTTGTAACTCAAACGGACTGATACCGTTAGAAAGTCAATGAAATGTAGTTTTTGAAACTGTCTCTATTTCTTCAGCGCGCGCTAACGGCTAGGATTGGTCCCACAGTAAAAAATGACTTATTTATCTAAATTTTTAAATAAAGCGCTACCACAGCGCCCAGTGTAATGCTGAGTTCCAGCAATCATGTCAAATTAAGAAGAATGTTATTTCTTGGAGTCCAATTGTCTCATTTATCACATTTATAAGGTCAAAGTCCAAAATCAGTTCAATTAAGTCCCACAGTCAATCGTTTCACTGTTAAAAGCGATGCAACCTAGTAATATCAGAAAAATATCGCTAAATACATGTTGGTACGAATATGTGACGCAACCGTTGTAACTCAAACGGACTGATACCGTTAGAAAGTCAATGAAATGTAGTTTTTGAAACTGTCTCTATTTCTTCAGCGCGCGCTAACGGCTAGGATTGGTCCCACAGTAAAAAATGACTTATTTATCTAAATTTTTAAATAAAGCGCTACCACAGCGCCCAGTGTAATTGCTGAGTTCCAGCAATCATGTCAAATTAAGAAGAATGTTATTTCTTGGAGTCCAATT
This sequence comes from Hydractinia echinata, assembly GCA_030067915.1. Classification (NCBI taxonomy): domain Eukaryota; kingdom Metazoa; phylum Cnidaria; class Hydrozoa; order Anthoathecata; family Hydractiniidae; genus Hydractinia; species Hydractinia echinata. The sequence continues at coordinate 7,502 of JASGCC010001972.1, read as the reverse complement.
GTCTCATTTATCACATTTATAAGGTCAAAGTCCAAAATCAGTTCAATTAAGTCCCACAGTCAATCGTTTCACTGTTAAAAGCGATGCAACCTAGTAATATCAGAAAAATATCGCTAAATACATGTTGGTACGAATATGTGACGCAACCGTTGTAACTCAAACGGACTGATACCGTTAGAAAGTCAATGAAATGTAGTTTTTGAAACTGTCTCTATTTCTTCAGCGCGCGCTAACGGCTAGGATTGGTCCCACAGTAAAAAATGACTTATTTATCTAAATTTTTAAATAAAGCGCTACCACAGCGCCCAGTGTAATTGCTGAGTTCCAGCAATCATGTCAAATTAAGAAGAATGTTATTTCTTGGAGTCCAATTGTCTCATTTATCACATTTATAAGGTCAAAGTCCAAAATCAGTTCAATTAAGTCCCACAGTCAATCGTTTCACTGTTAAAAGCGATGCAACCTAGTAATATCAGAAAAATATCGCTAAATACATGTTGGTACGAATATGTGACGCAACCGTTGTAACTCAAACGGACTGATACCGTTAGAAAGTCAATGAAATGTAGTTTTTGAAACTGTCTCTATTTCTTCAGCGCGCGCTAACGGCTAGGATTGGTCCCACAGTAAAAAATGACTTATTTATCTAAATTTTTAAATAAAGCGCTACCACAGCGCCCAGTGTAATTGCTGAGTTCCAGCAATCATGTCAAATTAAGAAGAATGTTATTTCTTGGAGTCCAATTGTCTCATTTATCACATTTATAAGGTCAAAGTCCAAAATCAGTTCAATTAAGTCCCACAGTCAATCGTTTCACTGTTAAAAGCGATGCAACCTAGTAATATCAGAAAAATATCGCTAAATACATGTTGGTACGAATATGTGACGCAACCGTTGTAACTCAAACGGACTGATACCGTTAGAAAGTCAATGAAATGTAGTTTTTGAAACTGTCTCTATTTCTTCAGCGCGCTAACGGCTAGGATTGGTCCCACAGTAAAAAATGACTTATTTATCTAAATTTTTAAATAAAGCGCTACCACAGCGCCCAGTGTAATGCTGAGTTCCAGCAATCATGTCAAATTAAGAAGAATGTTATTTCTTGGAGTCCAATTGTCTCATTTATCACATTTATAAGGTCAAAGTCCAAAATCAGTTCAATTAAGTCCCACAGTCAATCGTTTCACTGTTAAAAGCGATGCAACCTAGTAATATCAGAAAAATATCGCTAAATACATGTTGGTACGAATATGTGACGCAACCGTTGTAACTCAAACGGACTGATACCGTTAGAAAGTCAATGAAATGTAGTTTTTGAAACTGTCTCTATTTCTTCGCGCGCTAACGGCTAGGATTGGTCCCACAGTAAAAAATGACTTATTTATCTAAATTTTTAAATAAAGCGCTACCACAGCGCCCAGTGTAATGCTGAGTTCCAGCAATCATGTCAAATTAAGAAGAATGTTATTTCTTGGAGTCCAATTGTCTCATTTATCACATTTATAAGGTCAAAGTCCAAAATCAGTTCAATTAAGTCCCACAGTCAATCGTTTCACTGTTAAAAGCGATGCAACCTAGTAATATCAGAAAAATATCGCTAAATACATGTTGGTACGAATATGTGACGCAACCGTTGTAACTCAAACGGACTGATACCGTTAGAAAGTCAATGAAATGTAGTTTTTGAAACTGTCTCTATTTCTTCAGCGCGCGCTAACGGCTAGGATTGGTCCCACAGTAAAAAATGACTTATTTATCTAAATTTTTAAATAAAGCGCTACCACAGCGCCCAGTGTAATGCTGAGTTCCAGCAATCATGTCAAATTAAGAAGAATGTTATTTCTTGGAGTCCAATTGTCTCATTTATCACATTTATAAGGTCAAAGTCCAAAATCAGTTCAATTAAGTCCCACAGTCAATCGTTTCACTGTTAAAAGCGATGCAACCTAGTAATATCAGAAAAATATCGCTAAATACATGTTGGTACGAATATGTGACGCAACCGTTGTAACTCAAACGGACTGATACCGTTAGAAAGTCAATGAAATGTAGTTTTTGAAACTGTCTCTATTTCTTCAGCGCGCGCTAACGGCTAGGATTGGTCCCACAGTAAAAAATGACTTATTTATCTAAATTTTTAAATAAAGCGCTACCACAGCGCCCAGTGTAATTGCTGAGTTCCAGCAATCATGTCAAATTAAGAAGAATGTTATTTCTTGGAGTCCAATTGTCTCATTTATCACATTTATAAGGTCAAAGTCCAAAATCAGTTCAATTAAGTCCCACAGTCAATCGTTTCACTGTTAAAAGCGATGCAACCTAGTAATATCAGAAAAATATCGCTAAATACATGTTGGTACGAATATGTGACGCAACCGTTGTAACTCAAACGGACTGATACCGTTAGAAAGTCAATGAAATGTAGTTTTTGAAACTGTCTCTATTTCTTCAGCGCGCGCTAACGGCTAGGATTGGTCCCACAGTAAAAAATGACTTATTTATCTAAATTTTTAAATAAAGCGCTACCACAGCGCCCAGTGTAATGCTGAGTTCCAGCAATCATGTCAAATTAAGAAGAATGTTATTTCTTGGAGTCCAATTGTCTCATTTATCACATTTATAAGGTCAAAGTCCAAAATCAGTTCAATTAAGTCCCACAGTCAATCGTTTCACTGTTAAAAGCGATGCAACCTAGTAATATCAGAAAAATATCGCTAAATACATGTTGGTACGAATATGTGACGCAACCGTTGTAACTCAAACGGACTGATACCGTTAGAAAGTCAATGAAATGTAGTTTTTGAAACTGTCTCTATTTCTTCAGCGCGCGCTAACGGCTAGGATTGGTCCCACAGTAAAAAATGACTTATTTATCTAAATTTTTAAATAAAGCGCTACCACAGCGCCCAGTGTAATCGCTGAGTTCCAGCAATCATGTCAAATTAAGAAGAATGTTATTTCTTGGAGTCCAATTGTCTCATTTATCACATTTATAAGGTCAAAGTCCAAAATCAGTTCAATTAAGTCCCACAGTCAATCGTTTCACTGTTAAAAGCGATGCAACCTAGTAATATCAGAAAAATATCGCTAAATACATGTTGGTACGAATATGTGACGCAACCGTTGTAACTCAAACGGACTGATACCGTTAGAAAGTCAATGAAATGTAGTTTTTGAAACTGTCTCTATTTCTTCAGCGCGCGCTAACGGCTAGGATTGGTCCCACAGTAAAAAATGACTTATTTATCTAAATTTTTAAATAAAGCGCTACCACAGCGCCCAGTGTAATTGCTGAGTTCCAGCAATCATGTCAAATTAAGAAGAATGTTATTTCTTGGAGTCCAATTGTCTCATTTATCACATTTATAAGGTCAAAGTCCAAAATCAGTTCAATTAAGTCCCACAGTCAATCGTTTCACTGTTAAAAGCGATGCAACCTAGTAATATCAGAAAAATATCGCTAAATACATGTTGGTACGAATATGTGACGCAACCGTTGTAACTCAAACGGACTGATACCGTTAGAAAGTCAATGAAATGTAGTTTTTGAAACTGTCTCTATTTCTTCAGCGCGCGCTAACGGCTAGGATTGGTCCCACAGTAAAAAATGACTTATTTATCTAATTTTTAAATAAAGCGCTACCACAGCGCCCAGTGTAATGCTGAGTTCCAGCAATCATGTCAAATTAAGAAGAATGTTATTTCTTGGAGTCCAATTGTCTCATTTATCACATTTATAAGGTCAAAGTCCAAAATCAGTTCAATTAAGTCCCACAGTCAATCGTTTCACTGTTAAAAGCGATGCAACCTAGTAATATCAGAAAAATATCGCTAAATACATGTTGGTACGAATATGTGACGCAACCGTTGTAACTCAAACGGACTGATACCGTTAGAAAGTCAATGAAATGTAGTTTTTGAAACTGTCTCTATTTCTTCAGCGCGCGCTAACGGCTAGGATTGGTCCCACAGTAAAAAATGACTTATTTATCTAAATTTTTAAATAAAGCGCTACCACAGCGCCCAGTGTAATTGCTGAGTTCCAGCAATCATGTCAAATTAAGAAGAATGTTATTTCTTGGAGTCCAATTGTCTCATTTATCACATTTATAAGGTCAAAGTCCAAAATCAGTTCAATTAAGTCCCACAGTCAATCGTTTCACTGTTAAAAGCGATGCAACCTAGTAATATCAGAAAAATATCGCTAAATACATGTTGGTACGAATATGTGACGCAACCGTTGTAACTCAAACGGACTGATACCGTTAGAAAGTCAATGAAATGTAGTTTTTGAAACTGTCTCTATTTCTTCAGCGCGCGCTAACGGCTAGGATTGGTCCCACAGTAAAAAATGACTTATTTATCTAAATTTTTAAATAAAGCGCTACCACAGCGCCCAGTGTAATGCTGAGTTCCAGCAATCATGTCAAATTAAGAAGAATGTTATTTCTTGGAGTCCAATTGTCTCATTTATCACATTTATAAGGTCAAAGTCCAAAATCAGTTCAATTAAGTCCCACAGTCAATCGTTTCACTGTTAAAAGCGATGCAACCTAGTAATATCAGAAAAATATCGCTAAATACATGTTGGTACGAATATGTGACGCAACCGTTGTAACTCAAACGGACTGATACCGTTAGAAAGTCAATGAAATGTAGTTTTTGAAACTGTCTCTATTTCTTCAGCGCGCGCTAACGGCTAGGATTGGTCCCACAGTAAAAAATGACTTATTTATCTAAATTTTTAAATAAAGCGCTACCACAGCGCCCAGTGTAATTGCTGAGTTCCAGCAATCATGTCAAATTAAGAAGAATGTTATTTCTTGGAGTCCAATTGTCTCATTTATCACATTTATAAGGTCAAAGTCCAAAATCAGTTCAATTAAGTCCCACAGTCAATCGTTTCACTGTTAAAAGCGATGCAACCTAGTAATATCAGAAAAATATCGCTAAATACATGTTGGTACGAATATGTGACGCAACCGTTGTAACTCAAACGGACTGATACCGTTAGAAAGTCAATGAAATGTAGTTTTTGAAACTGTCTCTATTTCTTCAGCGCGCGCTAACGGCTAGGATTGGTCCCACAGTAAAAAATGACTTATTTATCTAAATTTTTAAATAAAGCGCTACCACAGCGCCCAGTGTAATGCTGAGTTCCAGCAATCATGTCAAATTAAGAAGAATGTTATTTCTTGGAGTCCAATTGTCTCATTTATCACATTTATAAGGTCAAAGTCCAAAATCAGTTCAATTAAGTCCCACAGTCAATCGTTTCACTGTTAAAAGCGATGCAACCTAGTAATATCAGAAAAATATCGCTAAATACATGTTGGTACGAATATGTGACGCAACCGTTGTAACTCAAACGGACTGATACCGTTAGAAAGTCAATGAAATGTAGTTTTTGAAACTGTCTCTATTTCTTCAGCGCGCGCTAACGGCTAGGATTGGTCCCACAGTAAAAAATGACTTATTTATCTAAATTTTTAAATAAAGCGCTACCACAGCGCCCAGTGTAATGCTGAGTTCCAGCAATCATGTCAAATTAAGAAGAATGTTATTTCTTGGAGTCCAATTGTCTCATTTATCACATTTATAAGGTCAAAGTCCAAAATCAGTTCAATTAAGTCCCACAGTCAATCGTTTCACTGTTAAAAGCGATGCAACCTAGTAATATCAGAAAAATATCGCTAAATACATGTTGGTACGAATATGTGACGCAACCGTTGTAACTCAAACGGACTGATACCGTTAGAAAGTCAATGAAATGTAGTTTTTGAAACTGTCTCTATTTCTTCAGCGCGCGCTAACGGCTAGGATTGGTCCCACAGTAAAAAATGACTTATTTATCTAAATTTTTAAATAAAGCGCTACCACAGCGCCCAGTGTAATGCTGAGTTCCAGCAATCATGTCAAATTAAGAAGAATGTTATTTCTTGGAGTCCAATTGTCTCATTTATCACATTTATAAGGTCAAAGTCCAAAATCAGTTCAATTAAGTCCCACAGTCAATCGTTTCACTGTTAAAAGCGATGCAACCTAGTAATATCAGAAAAATATCGCTAAATACATGTTGGTACGAATATGTGACGCAACCGTTGTAACTCAAACGGACTGATACCGTTAGAAAGTCAATGAAATGTAGTTTTTGAAACTGTCTCTATTTCTTCAGCGCGCGCTAACGGCTAGGATTGGTCCCACAGTAAAAAATGACTTATTTATCTAAATTTTTAAATAAAGCGCTACCACAGCGCCCAGTGTAATGCTGAGTTCCAGCAATCATGTCAAATTAAGAAGAATGTTATTTCTTGGAGTCCAATTGTCTCATTTATCACATTTATAAGGTCAAAGTCCAAAATCAGTTCAATTAAGTCCCACAGTCAATCGTTTCACTGTTAAAAGCGATGCAACCTAGTAATATCAGAAAAATATCGCTAAATACATGTTGGTACGAATATGTGACGCAACCGTTGTAACTCAAACGGACTGATACCGTTAGAAAGTCAATGAAATGTAGTTTTTGAAACTGTCTCTATTTCTTCAGCGCGCGCTAACGGCTAGGATTGGTCCCACAGTAAAAAATGACTTATTTATCTAAATTTTTAAATAAAGCGCTACCACAGCGCCCAGTGTAATGCTGAGTTCCAGCAATCATGTCAAATTAAGAAGAATGTTATTTCTTGGAGTCCAATTGTCTCATTTATCACATTTATAAGGTCAAAGTCCAAAATCAGTTCAATTAAGTCCCACAGTCAATCGTTTCACTGTTAAAAGCGATGCAACCTAGTAATATCAGAAAAATATCGCTAAATACATGTTGGTACGAATATGTGACGCAACCGTTGTAACTCAAACGGACTGATACCGTTAGAAAGTCAATGAAATGTAGTTTTTGAAACTGTCTCTATTTCTTCAGCGCGCGCTAACGGCTAGGATTGGTCCCACAGTAAAAAATGACTTATTTATCTAAATTTTTAAATAAAGCGCTACCACAGCGCCAGTGTAATGCTGAGTTCCAGCAATCATGTCAAATTAAGAAGAATGTTATTTCTTGGAGTCCAATTGTCTCATTTATCACATTTATAAGGTCAAAGTCCAAAATCAGTTCAATTAAGTCCCACAGTCAATCGTTTCACTGTTAAAAGCGATGCAACCTAGTAATATCAGAAAAATATCGCTAAATACATGTTGGTACGAATATGTGACGCAACCGTTGTAACTCAAACGGACTGATACCGTTAGAAAGTCAATGAAATGTAGTTTTGAAACTGTCTCTATTTCTTCAGCGCGCGCTAACGGCTAGGATTGGTCCCACAGTAAAAAATGACTTATTTATCTAAATTTTTAAATAAAGCGCTACCACAGCGCCCAGTGTAATGCTGAGTTCCAGCAATCATGTCAAATTAAGAAGAATGTTATTTCTTGGAGTCCAATTGTCTCATTTATCACATTTATAAGGTCAAAGTCCAAAATCAGTTCAATTAAGTCCCACAGTCAA
>JASGCC010001971.1:0-31460 GCA_030067915.1 Hydractinia echinata | reverse complement strand
TTTACCTCCATAATATCTGGAACAGCCTAATTCTTTATCTAGACTTTGCCTCAATACATTTCGGTATGATTATTCTACAACCTGATATTGAAATGCGTCGACCGGGAATCGAACCCGGATCTATTGCTTGGAAGGCAACAAATGCTAACCTTTACACCACCGACGCTGATAGCAGAAATGTTAGATTTATTAAACGTAAGGTACTTCCGCGACCAAAATATGGGCATCTTTCGTGTTATATGCTCTTCCTTTGTGACTAGATAACTCAAAAAATTCATCCTTGCCATAAAGGATTGCTCTTCTAATCATCTCTCAAGTACGAACCACTAGAACCGAAGTTAATAGACTAGAAATAAAATCTAGAAGAAAAATGCATCGGCCGGGAATAGAACCCGGATATATTGCTTGGAAGACAACAATGCTAACCTTTACACCAACGACGCTGATAGCAGAAATGTTAGATTTATTAAACGTAAGGTACTTCCGCGATCAAAATATGGCCATCTTTCGTGTTATATGCTTTTTTACCTTGTGACTTGATAACTCAAAAAATTCAACCCTGCCATAAAGGATTGCTCTTCTAATCATCTCTCAAGTACGAACCACAAGAACCGAAGTTAATAGACTAGAAATAAAATCTAGAAGCAAAATGCGTCGGCCGGGAATTGAACCCGGATCTATTGCTTGGAAGGCAACAATGCTAACCTTTACACCACCGACGCTGATGAGAGGACTCCAAAGCACTTTGCAGAAAGGGAGATGCGTGCGCGCAATACTTGCGCTTTCTTGTGTTGTCTGCCCTTCTATTGTCACCTGTCAAATGAAAAAGCCAAGATTGCACGCACAAAACTGACCTACCTATCTTTCTGAAGCGTAATATGACGTCTGCAAAATTAACTACAAATAATTATCGTAGAACAGGACAATGCGAAAGTCGGCAATTATTGTGACATAAATAATTGGGAGAATATACGAAACAACTGATGATCAAAAGTCCTGAGGACACTCTAATCTCTGGCATGTGAACCTGGACATTTTCAGAAGGGGTAGTCTAATAAAGAAATAGGTTGTCCCATTATTAAGGAGGTAAACTTCGCCTCAATACATTTCGGTATGATTATTTTACAACCTGTTATTGAAATGCGTCGACTGGGAATCGAACCCGGATCTATTGCTTGGAAGGCAACAATGCTAACCTTTACACCACCGACGCTGATGAGAGGACTCCAAAGCACTTTGCAGAAAGGGAGATGCGTGCGCGCAATACTTGCGCTTTCTTGTGTTGTCTGCCCTTCTATTGTCACCTGTCAAATGAAAAAGCCAAGATTGCACGCACAAAACTGACCTACCTACCTTTCTGAAGCGTAATATGACGTCTGCAAAATTAACTACAAATAATTATCGTAGAAAAGGACAATGCGAAAGTCGGCAATTATTGTGACATTAAATAATTGGGAGAATATACGAAACAACTGATGATCAAAAGTCCTGAGGACACTCTAATCTCTGGCATGTGAACCTGGACATTTTCAGAAGGGGTAGTCTAATAAAGAAATAGGTTGTCCCATTATTAAGGAGGTAAACTTCGCCTCAATACATTTCGGTATGATTATTTTACAACCTGTTATTGAAATGCGTCGACTGGGAATCGAACCCGGATCTATTGCTTGGAAGGCAACAATGCTAAATTTTACACCACCGACGGTGATAGCAGAAATGTTAGATTTATTAAACGTAAGGTACTTCCGCGATCAACATATGGGCATCTTTCGTGTTATATGCTATATGCCTTTCCCTTGTGACTTGATAACTCAAAAAATTCAACCTTGCCATAAAGGATTGCTCTTCTAATCATCTCTCAAGTACGAACCACTAGAACCGAAGTTAATAGACTAGAAATAAAATCTAGAAGCAAATTGCGTCAGCTGGGTATTGAACCCGGATCTATTGCTTGGAAGGCAACAATGCTAACCTTTACACCACCGACGCTGATGAGAGATCTCTCAAGTACTTTGCAAAAAGGGAGATGCGTGCACGGAATAGTTGTGCTTTCTTGTGTTGTCTTCCCTTCTATTGTCTCCTGTCAAATGAAAAAGCCAAGATTGCACGCACGAAACTGACCTACCTATATTTCTGCGGCGTAATACGACGTCCGCAAGATTAACAACAAATATTTATCGTAGAAAATGACAATGCAAAAGTCGGCAATTATTGTGATATTAAATAATTGGGAGAATATACGAAACAACTGATGATCAAAAGTCCTGAGGACACTCTAAGCTCTGGCATGTGAACCTGGACATTTTCAGAGGGGGTAGTCTAATAAAGAATTAGGCTGTTCCAATACTATGGAGGTAAATTTTGCGTCAATACATTTCGGTATGATTATTCTACAACCTCATATTGAAATGCGTCGGCCGGGAATCGAACCAAGATTTATTGCTTGGAAGGCAACAATGCTAACCTTTACACCACCGACGTTGATAGCAGAAATGTTACATTTATTAAACGTAAGGTACTTCCGCGATCAAAATATGGGCATCTTTCGTGTTATATGCTTTTTTACCTGGTGTCTTGATAACACAAAACAGTCAACCCTGCCATAAAGGATTGCTCTTCTAATCGTCTCTCAAGGACGAGCCACAAGAACCGAAGTTAATAGATTAGAAATAAAATCTAGAAGCAAAATGCGTCAGCCGGGAATTGAACCCGGATCTATTGCTTGGAAGGCAACAATGCTAACCTTTACACCACCGACGCTGATGAGAGAACTCCAAAGCACTTTGCAGAAAGGGAGATGCGTGTGCGCAATACTTGTGCTTTCTTGTGTTGTCTGCCCTTCTATTGTCTCCTGTCAAATGAAAAAGCCAAGATTGCACGCACAAAACTGACCTACTTATCTTTCTGTGGCGTAATACGACGTCCCCCAGATTAACTACAAATATTTATCGTAGAAAATGACAATGCAAAAGTCGGCAATTATTGTGACATTAAATAATTGGGAGAATATATGAAACAACTGATGATCAAACGTCCTGAGGACACTCCAAGCTCTGGCATGTGAACCTGGACATTTTCAGAAGGGCAGTCTAATAAAGAATTAGGCTGTTCCAATATTATGGAGGTAAACTTTGCCTCAATACATTTCGGTATGATTATTCTACAACCTCATATTGAAATGCGTCGGCCGGGAATCGAACCCGGATCTATTGCTTGGAAGGCAACAATGCTAACCTTTACACCACCGACGCTGATAACAGAAGTGTTAGATTTATTAAGCGTAAGGTACTTCCGCGATCAAAATATGGACATCTTTCGTGTTCTATGCTTTTCCCTCGTGACTTGATAACTCAAAAAATTTAACCTTGCCATAGAAGGATTGCTCTACTAATGACCTCTCAAGTACGAACCACAAGAACCAAAGTTAATAGACTAGAAATAAAGATCTAGAAGAAAAAAGCACTGGCCGGGAATAGTACACGGATCTATTACTTGGAAGACAACAATGCTAACCTTCACACCACCGACGCTGATAGCCGAAATGTTAGATATATTAAACGTAAGGTATATCCGCGGTCAAAATATGGGCATCTTTCGTGTTATATGCTTTTCCCTTGTGACTTGATGACTCAAAAAATTCAACCCTGCCATAAAGGATTGCTCTTCTAATCATCTCTCAAGTACGAACCACAAGAACCGAAGTTAATAGACTAGAAATAAATCTAGAAGCAAAATGCGTCAGCCGGGAATTGAACCCGGATCTATTGCTTGGAAGGCAACAATGCTAACCTTTACACCACCGACGCTGATGAGAGAACTCCAAAGCACTTTTCAGAAAGGGAGATGCGTGCGCGCAATAATTGTGCTTTCTTGTGTTGTCTGCCCTTCTATTGTCACCTGTCAAATGAAAAAGCCAAGATTGCAGGCACAAACTGACCTACCTATCTTTCTGTGGCGTAATACGACGTCCGCAAGATTAACTACAAATATTTATCGTAGAAAATGACAATGCAAGAGTCGGCAATTATTGTGACATTAAATAATTTGGAGAATATACGAAACAACTGATGATCAAAAGTCCTGAGGAGACTCCAAGCTCTGGCATGTGAACCTGGACATTTGCAGAAGGGCAGTCTAATAAAGAATTAGGCTGTTCCAATATTATGGAGGTACTATTTGCCTCAATACATTTCGGTATGATTATTCTACAACCTCGTTATGAAATGTGTCGGCCGGGAATCGAACCCGGATTTATTGCTTGGAAGGCAACAACGCTAACCTTCACACCACCGACGCTGATAGCAGAAATGTTAGATTTATTAAACGTAAGGTACTTCCGCGGTCAAAATATGGGCATCTTTCGTGTTATATGCTTTTCCCTTGTGACTTTATGACTCAAAAAATTCAACCCTGCCATAAAGGATTGCTCTTCTAATCATCTCTCAAGTACGAACCACAAGAACCGAAGTTAATAGACTAGAAATAAAATCTAGAAGCAAAATGCGTCAGCCGGGAATTGAACCCGGATCTATTGCTTGGAAGGCAACAATGCTAACCTTTACACCACCGACGCTGATGAGTGAACTCCAAAGCACTTTGCAGAAAGGGATTTGCGTGCGCGCAATACTTGTGCTTTCTTGTGTTTTCTGCCCTTCTATTGTCACCTGTCAAATGAAAAAGCCAAGATTGCACAAAAAAAACTGACCTACCTATCTTTCTGTGGCGTAATACGACGTCCGCAAGATTAACTACAAATACTTATCGTAGAAAATGACAATGCAAAAGTCGGCAATTATTGTGACATTAAATAATTGGGAGACTACGAAACACCTGATGATCAAACGTCCTGAGGACACTCTAAGCTCTGACATGTGAACTTGGACATTTTCAGAAGGGGTAGTCTAATAAGAATTAGGCTGTTCCAATATTATGGAGGTACATTTTGCCTCAATACATTTCGGTATGATTATTCTACAACCTCGTATTGAAATGTGTCGGCCGGGAATCGAACCCGGACTTATTGCTTGGAAGGCAACAATGCTAACCTTTACACAACCGCTGTTGATAGCAAAAATGTTAGATTTATTAAACGTAAGGTACTTCTGTGATCAAAATATGGGCATCTTTCGTGTTATATGCTTTTCCCTCGTGACTTGATAACTGAAAAAATTTAACCTTGCCATAAAGGATTGCTCTTCTAATCACCTCTCAAGTACGAACCACAAGAACCGAAGTTAATAGACTAGAAATAAAATCTAGAAGAAAAATGCATTGGCCGGGAATAGAACCCGGGTCTATTGCTTGGAAGGCAACAATGCTAACCTTTACACCACCGACGCTGATGAGAGAACTCCAAAGCACTTTGCAGAAAGGAAGATGCGTGTGCGCAATACTTGCGCTTTCTTGTGTTTTCTGCCCTTCTATTGTCACCTGTCAAATGAAAAATCCAAGATTGCACGCACAAAACTGACCTACCTATCTTTCTGCGGCGGAATACGACAGCCGCAAGATTAACTACAAATATTTATCGTAGAAAATGACAATGCAAAAGTCGGCAATTATTGTGACATTAAATAATTGGGAGAATACGAAACAACTGATGATCAAACGTCCTGAGGACACTCTAAGCTCTGACATGTGAACTTGGACATTTTCAGAAGGGGTAGTCTAATAAAGAATTAGGCTGTTCCAATTTTATGGAGGTACTATTTGCCTCAATACATTTCGCTATGATTATTCTACAACCTCGTATTGAAATGTGTCGGCCGGGAATCGAACCCGGATCTATTGCTTGGAAGGCAACAATGCTAACCTTTACACCACCGACGCTGATAACAGAAGTGTTAGATTTATTAAGCGTAAGGTACTTCCGCGATCAAAATATGGGCATCTTTCGTGTTATATGCTTTTCCCTCGTGACTTGATAACTCAAAAAATTTAACCTTGCCATAAAGGATTGCTCTACTAATCACATCTCAAGTACGAACCACAAGAACCGAAGTTAATAGACTAGAAATAAGATCTAGAAGAAAAATGCACTGGCCGGGAATAGAACACGGATCTATTACTTGGAAGACAACAATGCTAACCTTCACACCACCGACGCTGATAGCAGAAATGTTAGATTTATTAAACGTAAGGTACTTCCGCGGTCAAAATATGGGCATCTTTCGTGTTATATGCTTTTCCCTTGTGACTTGATGATTCAAAAAATTCAACCCTGCCATAAAGGATTGCTCTTCTAATCATCTCTCAAGTACGAACCACAAGAACCGAAGTTAATAGACTAGAAATAAAATCTAGAAGCAAAATGCGTCAGCCGGGAATTGAACCCGGATCTATTGCTTGGAAGGCAACAATGCTAACCTTTACACCACCGACGCTGATAACAGAAGTGTTAGATTTATTAAGCGTAAGGTACTTCCGCGATCAAAATATGGACATCTTTCGTGTTCTATGCTTTTCCCTCGTGACTTGATAACTCAAAAAATTTAACCTTGCCATAAAGGATTGCTCTACTAATGACCTCTCAAGTACGAACCACAAGAACCAAAGTTAATAGACTAGAAATAAGATCTAGAAGAAAAAAGCACTGGCCGGGAATAGTACACGGATCTATTACTTGGAAGACACCAATGCTAACCTTCACACCACCGACGCTGATAGCAGAAATGTTAGATTTATTAAACGTAAGGTACTTCCGCGGTCAAAATATGGGCATCTTTCGTGTTATATGCTTTTCCCTTGTGACTTGATGATTCAAAAAATTCAACCCTGCCATAAAGGATTGCTCTTCTAATCATCTCTCAAGTACGAACCACAAGAACCGAAGTTAATAGACTAGAAATAAAATCTAGAAGCAAAAATGCGTCAGCCGGGAATTGAACCCGGATCTATTGCTTGGAAGGCAACAATGCTAACCTTTACACCACCGACGCTGATAACAGAAGTGTTAGATTTATTAAGCGTAAGGTACTTCCGCGATCAAAATATGGACATCTTTCGTGTTCTATTTTCCCTCGTGACTTGATAACTCAAAAAATTTAACCTTGCCATAAAGGATTGCTCTACTAATGACCTCTCAAGTACGAACCACAAGAACCAAAGTTAATAGACTAGAAATAAGATCTAGAAGAAAAAAGCACTGGCCGGGAATAGTACACGGATCTATTACTTGGAAGACAACAATGCTAACCTTCACACCACCGACGCTGATAGCCGAAATGTTAGATATATTAAACGTAAGGTATATCCGCGGTCAAAATATGGGCATCTTTCGTGTTATATGCTTTTCCCTTGTGACTTGATGACTCAAAAAATTCAACCCTGCCATAAAGGATTGCTCTTCTAATCATCTCTCAAGTACGAACCACAAGAACCGAAGTTAATAGACTAGAAATAAAATCTAGAAGCAAAATGCGTCAGCCGGGAATTGAACCCGGATCTATTGCTTGGAAGGCAACAATGCTAACCTTTACACCACCGACGCTGATGAGAGAACTCCAAAGCACTTTGCAGAAAGGGAGATGCGTGCGCGCAATAATTGTGCTTTCTTGTGTTGTCTGCCCTTCTATTGTCACCTGTCAAATGAAAAAGCCAAGATTGCAGGCACAAAACTGACCTACCTATCTTTCTGTGGCGTAATACGACGTCCGCAAGATTAACTACAAATATTTATCGTAGAAAATGACAATGCAAGAGTCGGCAATTATTGTGACATTAAATAATTTGGAGAATATACGAAACAACTGATGATCAAAAGTCCTGAGGAGACTCCAAGCTCTGGCATGTGAACCTGGACATTTGCAGAAGGGGCAGTCTAATAAAGAATTAGGCTGTTCCAATATTATGGAGGTACTATTTGCCTCAATACATTTCGGTATGATTATTCTACAACCTCGTATTGAAATGTGTCGGCCGGGAATCGAACCCGGATTTATTGCTTGGAAGGCAACAACGCTAACCTTCACACCACCGACGCTGATAGCAGAAATGTTAGATTTATTAAACGTAAGGTACTTCCGCGGTCAAAATATGGGCATCTTTCGTGTTATATGCTTTTCCCTTGTGACTATATGACTCAAAAAATTCAACCCTGCCATAAAGGATTGCTCTTCTAATCATCTCTCAAGTACGAACCACAAGAACCGAAGTTAATAGACTAGAAATAAAATCTAGAAGCAAAATGCGTCAGCCGGGAATTGAACCCGGATCTATTGCTTGGAAGGCAACAATGCTAACCTTTACACCACCGACGCTGATGAGTGAACTCCAAAGCACTTTGCAGAAAGGGATTTGCGTGCGCGCAATACTTGTGCTTTCTTGTGTTTTCTGCCCTTCTATTGTCACCTGTCAAATGAAAAAGCCAAGATTGCACAAAAAAAACTGACCTACCTATCTTTCTGTGGCGTAATACGACGTCCGCAAGATTAACTACAAATACTTATCGTAGAAAATGACAATGCAAAAGTCGGCAATTATTGTGACATTAAATAATTGGGAGAATACGAAACACCTGATGATCAAACGACCTGAGGACACTCTAAGCTCTGACATGTGAACTTGGACATTTTCAGAAGGGGTAGTCTAATAAGAATTAGGCTGTTCCAATATTATGGAGGTACATTTTGCCTCAATACATTTCGGTATGATTATTCTACAACCTCGTATTGAAATGTGTCGGCCGGAATCGAACCCGGACTTATTGCTTGGAAGGCAACAATGCTAACCTTTACACAACCGCTGTTGATAGCAAAAATGTTAGATTTATTAAACGTAAGGTACTTCTGTGATCAAAATATGGGCATCTTTCGTGTTATATGCTTTTCCCTCGTGACTTGATAACTGAAAAATTTAACCTTGCCATAAAGGATTGCTCTTCTAATCACCTCTCAAGTACGAACCACAAGAACCGAAGTTAATAGACTAGAAATAAAATCTAGAAGAAAAATGCATTGGCCGGGAATAGAACCCGGGTCTATTGCTTGGAAGGCAACAATGCTAACCTTTACACCACCGACGCTGATGAGAGAACTCCAAAGCACTTTGCAGAAAGGAAGATGCGTGTGCGCAATACTTGCGCTTTCTTGTGTTTTCTGCCCTTCTATTGTCACCTGTCAAATGAAAAAGTCAAGATTGCACGCAAAAAACTGACCTACCTATCTTTCTGTGCGTAATACGACGTCCGCAAGATTAACTACAAATATTTATCGTAGAAAATGACAATGCAAAGGTCGGCAATTATTGTGTCATTAAATAATTGGGAGAATACGAAACAACTCATGATCAAAAGTCCTGAGGACAGTCTAAGCTCTGGCATGTGAACCTGGAAATTTTCAGAAGAGGTAGTCTAATAAAGAATTAGGCTCTTCCAATGTTATGGAGTTAAATTTTACCTCAATACATTTCGGTGTGATTATTCTACAACCTCATATTGAAATGCGTCGGCCGATAATCGAACCCGGATCTATTGCTTGGAAGGCAACAATACTAACCTTTACACCACCGACGTTGATAGCAGTAATGTTAGATTTATTAAACGTAAGGTACTTCCGCGGTCAAAATATGGGCATCTTTCGTGTTATATGCTTTTCCCTTGTGATTTGATAACTCAAAAAATTCAACCTGGCCATAAAGGATTGCTCTACTAATCATCTCTCAAGTACGAACCACAAGAACAGAAGTTAATAGACTAGAAATAAAATCTAGAAGAAAAATGCATTGGCCGGGAATAGAACCCGGGTCTATTGCTTGGAAGGCAACAATGCTAACCTTTACACCACCGACGCTGATGAGAGAATTCCAAAGCACTTTGCAGAAAGGAAGATGCGTGTGCGCAATACTTGCGCTTTCTTGTGTTTTCTGCCCTTCTATTGTCACCTGTCAAATGAAAAATCCAAGATTGCACGCACAAAACTGACCTACCTATCTTTCTGCGGCGGAATACGACAGCCGCAAGATTAACTACAAATATTTATCGTAGAAAATGACAATGCAAAAGTCGGCAATTATTGTGACATTAAATAATTGGGAGAATACGAAACAACTGATATCAAACGTCCTGAGGACACTCTAAGCTCGACATGTGAACTTGGACATTTTCAGAAGGGGAGTCTAATAAAGAATTAGGCTGTTCCAATTTTATGGGAGGTACTATTTGCCTCAATACATTTCGGTATGATTATTCTACAACCTCGTATTGAAATGTGTCGGCCGGGAATCGAACCCGATCTATTGCTTGGAAGGCAACAATGCTAACCTTTTACACCACCGACGCTGATAACAAAAGTGTTTAGATTTATTAAGCGTAAGGTACTTCGCGATCAAAATATGGCATCTTTCGTGTTATATGCTTTTCCCTCGTGACTTGATAACTCAAAAAATTTAACCTTGCCATAAAGGGATTGCTCTACTAATCACATCTCAAGTACGAACCACAAGAACCGAAGTTAATAGACTAGAAATAAGATCTAGAAGAAAAATGCACTGGCCGGAAATAGAACACGGATCTATTACTTGAAGACAACAATGCTAACTTCACACCACCGACGCTGATAGCAGAAATGTTAGATTATTAAACGTAGGTACTTCCGCGGTCAAAAATATGGGCATCTTTCGTGTTATATGCTTTTCCCTTGTGACTTGATGATTCAAAAAATTCAACCCTGCCATAAAGGATTGCTCTTCTAATCATCTCTCAAGTACGAACCACAAGAACCGAAGTTAATAGACTAGAAATAAAATCTAGAAGCAAAATGCGTCAGCCGGGAATCGAACCCGGATCTATTTGCTTGGAAGGCAACAATGCTAACCTTTACACCACCGACACTGATAGCCGAAATGTTAGATTTATTAAACGTAAAGGTACTTCCGCGGTCAAAGTATGGGCATCTTTCGTGTTATATGCTTTTCCCTTGTGACTTGATAACTCAAAAAATTCAACCCTGCCGTAAAGGATTGCTCTTCTAATCAACTCTCAAGTACGAACCACAAGAACCGAAGTTAATAGCCTAGAAATAAAATCTAAAAGCAAAATGCGTCAGCCGGGAATTGAACCCGAATCTATTGCTTGGAAGGCAACAATGCTAACCTTTACACCACCGACGCTGATGAGAGCACTTTAAAGCACTTTGCAGAAACGGAGATGCGTGCGCAAAATACTTGCGCTTTCTTGTGTTGTCTGCCCTTCTATTGCCTCCTGTCAAATGAAAAAGCCAAGATTGCACGCACAAAACTGACCTACCTATCTTTCTGTGGCGTAATGCGACGTCCGCAAGATTAACTACAAATATTTATCGTAGAAAATGACAATGCAAAGGTCGGCAATTATTGTGTCATTAAATAATTGGGAGAATACGAAACAACTGATGATCAAAAGTCCTGAGGACAGTCTAAGCTCTGGCATGTGAACCTGGACATTTTCAGAAGAGGTAGTCTAATAAAGAATTAGGCTCTTCCAATGTTATGGAGTTAAATTTTACCTCAATACATTTCGGTATGATTATTCTACAACCTCATATTGAAATGCGTCGCCCGATAATCGAACCCGGATCTATTGCTTGGAAGGCAACAATACTAACCTTTACACCACCGACGTTGATAGCAGAAATGTTAGATTTATTAAACGTAAGGTACTTCCGCGATCAAAATATGGGCATCTTTCGTGTTATATGCTCTTCCTTTGTGACTTGATAACTCAAAAAATTCAACCTTGCCATAAAGGATTGCTCTTCTAATCATCTCTCAAGTACGAACCACTAGAACCGAAGTTAATAGACTAGAAATAAAATCTAGAAGAAAAATGCATCGGCCGGGAATAGAACCCGGACATAATGCTTGGAAGACAACAATGCTAACCTTTACACCACCGACGCTGATAGCAGAAATGTTAGATTTATTAAACGTAAGGTACTTCCGCGGTCAAAATATGGGCATCTTTCGTGTTATATGCTTTTCCCTTGTGACTTGATAACTCAAAAAATTCAACCCTGCCATAAAGGATTGCTCTTCTAATCATCTCTCAAGTACGAACCACAAGAACCGAAGTTAATAGACTAGAAATAAATCTAGAAGCAAAATGCGTCAGCCGGGAATTGAACCCGGATCTATTGCTTGGAAGGCAAACAATGCTAACCTTTACACCACCGACGCTATGAGGACTCCAAAGCACTTTGCAGAAAGGGAGATGCGTGCGCGCAATACTTTGCTTTCTTGTTTGTCTGCCCTTCTATTGTCACCTGTCAAATGAAAAAGCCAAGATTGCAAAAAAACTGACCTACCTATCTTTCTTGGCGTAATACGACGTCCGCAAGATTAACTACAAATACTTATCGTAGAAAATGACAATGCAAAAGTCGGCAATTATTGTGACATTAAATAATTGGGAGAATACGAAACAACTGATG
The DNA here is from genome assembly GCA_030067915.1 of Hydractinia echinata. NCBI lineage: Eukaryota > Metazoa > Cnidaria > Hydrozoa > Anthoathecata > Hydractiniidae > Hydractinia > Hydractinia echinata. Next base: position 19,056 of record JASGCC010001971.1, on the reverse strand, counting down.
ATCAAACGTCCTGAGGACACTCTAAGCTCTGACATGTGAACTTGGACATTTTCAGAAGGGGTAGTCTAATAAAGAAATAGGTTGTTCCATTATTATGGAAGTACATTTTGCCTCAATACATTTCGGTATGATTATTCTACAACCTGATATTGAAATGCGTCGACCGGGAATCGAACCCGGATCTATTGCTTGGAAGGCAACAATGCTAACCTTTACACCACCGACGCTGATAGCAGAAATGTTAGATTTATTAAACGTAAGGTACTTCCGCGATCAAAATATGGGCATCTTTCGTGTTATATGCTCTTCCTTTTTGACTTGATAACTCAAATAATTCAACCTTGCCGTAAAGGATTGCTCTTCTAATCAACTCTCAAGTACGAACCACAAGAACCGAAGTTAATAGCCTAGAAATAAAATCTAAAAGCAAAATGCGTCAGCCGGGAATTGAACCCGGATCTATTGCTTGGAAGGCAACAATGCTAACCTTTACACCACCGACGCTGATGAGAGAACTCCAAAGCACTTTGCAGAAGCGGAGATGCGTGCGCAAAATACTTGCGCTTTCTTGTGTTGTCTGCCCTTCTATTGCCTCCTGTCAAATGAAAAAGCCAAGATTGCACGCACAAAACTGACCTACCTACCTTTCTGTGGCGTAATACGACGTCAGCAAGATTAACTACAAATATTTATCGTAGAAAATGACAATGCAAATGTCGGCAATTATTGTGTCATTAAATAATTGGAGAATTACGAAACAACTGATGATCAAAAGTCCTGAGGACAGTCTAAGCTCTTGGCATGTGAACCTGGAAATTTTCAGAAGAGGTAGTCTAATAAAGAATTAGGCTCTTCCAATGTTATGGAGTAAATTTTACCTCAATACATTTCGGTATGATTATTCACAACCTATATTGAAATGCGTCGCCGATAATCGAACCCGGATCTATTGCTTGAAGGCAACAATACTAACCTTTACACCACCGACGTTGATAGCAGAAATGTTAGATTTATTAAACGTAAGGTACTTCCGCGTCGAAATATGGGCATCTTTCGTGTTATATGCTTTTCCTTGTGATTTGATAACTCAAAAAATTCAACCTGCCATAAAGGATTTCTTACTAATCATCTCTCAAGCACGAACCACAAGAACCGAAGTTAATAGACTAGAAATAAATCTAGAAGCAAAATGCGTCAGCCGGGAATTGAACCCGGATCTATTGCTTGGAAGGCAACAATGCTAACCTTTACACCACCGACGCTGATGAGAGAACTCCAAAGCATTTTGCAGAAAGGGAGATGCGTGCGCGCAATAATTGCGCTTTCTTGTGTTGTCTGCCCTTCTTGCCTCCTGTCAAATGAAAAATCCAAGATTGCACGCACAAAACTGACCTACCTATCTTTCTGCGGCGGAATACGACGGCCGCAAGATTAACTACAAATATTTATCGTAGAAAATGACAATGCAAAAGTCGGCAATTATTGTGACATTAAATAATTGGGAGAATATACGAAACAACTGATGATCAAAAGTCCTGAGGACACTCTAAGCTCTGGCATGTGAACCTGACATTTTTCAGAAGGGGTAGTCTAATAAAGAAATAGGTTGTTCCATTATTATGGAAGTAAACTTTGCCTCAATACATTTCGGTATGATTATTCTACAACCTGATATTGAAATACGTCGACCGGGAATGGAACCCGGATCTATTGCTTGGAAGGCAACAATGCTAACCTTTACACCACCGACACTGATAGCAGAAATGTTAGATTTATTAAACGTAAGGTACTTCCGCGATCAAAATATGGGCATCTTTCGTGTTATATGCTCTTCCTTTGTGACTTGATAACTCAAAAAATTCAACCTTGCCATAAAGGATTGCTCTTCTAATCACCTCTCAAGTACGAACCACAAGAACCGAAGTTAATAGACTAGAAATAAAATCTAAAAGAAAATTGCACTGGCCGGGAATAGAACACGGGTCTATTACTTGGAAGACAACAATGCTAACCTTTACACAACCGACGTTGGTAGCAAAAAAGTTAGATTTATTAAACGTAAGGTACTTCTGCGATCAAAATATGGCCATCTTTCGTGTTATATGCTTTTCCCTTGTGACTTGATAGTTCAAAAGCATTCAACCCTGCCATAAAAGATTGCTCTTCTAATCGTCCCTCAAAGACGAACCACAAATACCGAAGTTAATAAACTAGAAATAAAATCTAGAAGCAAAATGCGTCAGCCGGGAATTGAACCCGGAAATATTGCTTGGAAGGCAACAATGCTAACCTTTACACCACTGACGCTGATGAGAGAACTCCAAAGCACTTTGCAGAAAGGGAGATGCGTGCGCGCAATACTTGTGCTTTCTTGTGTTGTCTGCCCTTCTATTGTCTCTGTCAAATGAAAAAGCCAAGATTGCACGCACAAATTTATTAAACGTCAGGTACTTCTGCGGTCAAAATATGGGCATCTTTTGTGTTTATATGCTTTTCCCTTGTGACTTGATAAGTCAAAAAAATTCAACCCTGCCATAAAGGATTGGCTGTTCTAATCATCCCTCAAGTACGAACCACAAGAACCGAAGTTAATAGACTAGAAATAAAATCTAGAAGCAAAATGCGTCAGCCGGGAGTTGAAACCGGATCTATCGCTTGGAGGCAACAATGCTAACCTTTACCCCTCCGACGTTGATAAGAGAACTCCAAAGCACTTTTCAGAAAGGTAGATGCGCGCGCGCAATACTTCCGCTTTCTTGTGTTGTCTTCACTTCTATTGTCATCTGTCGAATGAAAAGCCAAGTTGGCGCGCATAAAACTGACCTACCTATCTTTCTGTGGCGTAATACGACGTCCGCAAGATTAACTACAAATATTTATCGTTGAAAATGACAATGCGAAAGTCGGACAATTATTGTGACATTAAAATAAATAGGAGAATACGAAACAACTGATGATCAAAGTCCTGAGCACACTCTAAGCACTGGCATGTGAACCTGGACGTTTTCAGATGGGGTAGTCTAATAAAGAATTAGGCTGTTCCAATATTTATGGAGGCAAATTTTGCATCAATACATTTCGGTATGATTATTCAACAACCTCATATTTAAATGCGTCAGCCGGGAATCGAACCCGCATCTATTCCTTGGAAGGCAACAATGCTAACCTTTACACCACTGACGCTGACAGCAGAAATGTTAGATTTATTAAACGTAAGGTACTTCCACGGTCAAAATATGGGCATCGTTCCTATTATATGCTTTTCCCCTGTGATTTGATAACTCAAAAACCCTTAACCCGGCCATAAAGGATTGCTCTTCTAATCGTCTCTCAAGGACGAACCACAAGAACCGAAGTTAATAGACTAGAATAAAATCTAGAAGCAAAATGCGTCAGCCGGAATTGAACCCGAATTCTATTGCTTGAAAGGCAACAATGCTAACCTTTACACCACCGACGCTGAGGAGAGAAACTCCAAAGCACTTTGCAGAAAGGGAGATGCGTGCGCGGAATTGTTGTGCTTTCTTGTGTTTTCTGCCCTTCTATTGTCACCTGTCAAATGAAAAAGCCAAGATTGAACGCACAAAACTGACCTAATCTTTCTGTGGCGTAATACGGCGTCCGCAATATTAACTACAAATATTTATCGTAGAAAATGACAATGCAAAAGTCGCCAATTATTGTGACATTAAATATTTGGGAGAATACGAAACAACTGAAGATCAAAGTACTGAGCACACTCTAAGCACTGGCATGTGAACCTGGACATTTTCAGAAAGGGTAGTCTAATAGAGAATTAGCCTTTTCCAATATTATGGAGGCAAATTTTTCCTGAGTACATTTCGATATGATTATTCTACAACCTCGTATTAAAATGTGTCGGCCGGAAATCGAACCCGGATCTATTGCTTGGAAGGCAACAATGCTAACTTTTACACCACCGACGCCGATAGCAGAAATGTTAGGTTCATTAAACGTAAGGTATTTCCGCGATCAAAATATGCGCATCTTTCGTGTTATATGCTTTTCCCTTGTGACTTGATAACTCAAAAAATTCAACCCTGCCATAAGGGATTGCTCTTCTAATCATCCCTCAAGTACGAACCACAAGAACCGAAGTTAATAGACTAGAAATGAAATCTAAAAGCAAAATGCGTCAGCCGGGAATTGAACCCGGATCTATTGCTTGGAAGGCAACAATGATAACCTTTACTCCACCAACGCTGATGAGAGAACTCTCAGGTACTTTGCAGATAGTGAGATGCGTGCACGGAATAGTTGTGCTTTATTGTGTTGTCCGCCCTTCTATTGTCTCATGTCAAATGAAAATGCCAAGATTGCACTCACAAAACTGACCTACCTATCTTTCTGCGGCGTAATACGACGTCCGCAAGATTAACTATAAATATTTATCGTAGAAAAGACAATGCCAAGGTCGGCAGTTATTGTGACATTAAATATTTGTGAGAATACGAAACAACTGAAGATCAAAAGTCCTGAGGACGCACTAAGCACTGGCATGTGAACCTGGACATTTTCAGATGGGGTAGTCTAATAAAAGAATTAGGCTGTTCCAAATTTATGGAGGCAATTTTTGCCTCAACACATTTTCGGTATGATTTATTCTACAAACCTCATATTGAACTGTTGGTTCGGCCGGGAATCGAACCTGGATCTATTGCTTGGAAGGCAACAATGCTAACCTTTACACCACCGACGCTGATAGCGGAAATGTTAGATTTATTAAACGTAAGTTACTTCCGCGGTCAAAATATGGGCATCTGTCCCATTATGTGCTTTTCCCTTGTGATTTAATAACTCAAAATACCCTTAACCCGGCCATAAAGGATTGCTCTTCTAATCGTCTCTCAAGGACGAACCACAAGAACCGAAGTTAATAGATGAGAAATATAATCTAAAAGGAAAATGCGTCAGCCGGGAATTGAACCCGGATCTATTGCTTGGAAAGGCAACAATGATAACCTTTACTCCACCAACGCTGATGAGAGAACTCTCCGGTACTTTGCAGATAGCCAGATGCGTGCACGGAATAGTTGTGCTTTAATGTGTTGTCTGCCATTCTATTGTCTCATGTCAAATGAAAAAAGCCAAGATTGCACGCCACAAAAACTGACCTAGTCATTTCTGTGGCGTAATACGACGTCCGCAAGATTAACTACAGATAATTATCGTACAAAATGACAATGCAAAGGTCGACAATTATTGTGACATTATATAAATAGGAGGAATACGAAACAACTGAAGATCAAAAGTCCTGAGACGCACTAAGCACTGGCATGTGAACTGGACATTTTCAGATGGGGTAGTCTAATAAAGAATTAGGCTGTTCCAATATTATGGAGGCAAATTTTGCCTCAGTACATTTCGGTATGATTATTCAACAACCTCATATTGAAACGACAGCCGGGAATCGAACCCGGATCTTTTGCTTGGAAGGCAACAATGCTAACCTTTACAACACCGGACGCTGATAGCAGAAATGTTAGATTTATTTAACGTAAGGTACTTCCACGGTTAAAATATGGGCATCTTTCGTGTTATATTGCATTCCCTTGTGACTTGATAACTCAAAAAATTCAACCCTGCCATAAAGGATTGCTCTTCTAATCATCTCTCAAGTACGAACCACAAGAACCGAAGTTAATAGACTAGAAATAAAATCTAGAAGCAAAATGCGTCAGCCGGGAAATCGAACCACGGATGTATTGCTTGGAATGCAACAATGCTAACCTTTACACCACCGACGCTGATGAGAGAACTCTCAAGTACTTTGCAGAAAGGGAGATGCGTGCGCGGAATAGTTGGGCTTTCTTGTATTGTCTGCCCTTCTATTGTCTCCTGTCAAATGAAAAACCAAGATTGCACGCACAAAACTGACCTACCTATGTTTTCTGCGTCGTAATACGACGTCCGCAAGATTAACTACAATATTTATTCGTAGAAAATGACAATGCGAAAGTCGGCAGTTATTGTGACATTAAATATTTGGGAGAATGCGAAAACAAACTGAAGATCAAAAGTCCTGAGGACACTCTAAGCTCTGGCATGGTGAACCTGGAAATTTTTCAGAAGGGGTAGTCTAATAAAGAAATAGGCTGTTCCAATATTATGGAGGCAAATTTTGCCCTCAGTACATTTCGGTATGATTATTCAACAACCTCATATTGAAAACCGACAGCCGGGAATCGAACCCGGATCTATTGCTTGGAAGGCAACAATGCTAACCTTTACAACACCGACGCTGATAGCAGAAATGTTAGATTTATTATACGTAAGGTACTTCCGCGGTTTAAAATATGGGCATCTTTTCGTGTTATATGCATTTCCCTTGTGACTTGATAACTCAAAAAATTCAACCCTGCCATAAAGGATTGCTCTTCTAATTCATCTCTCAAGTACGAACCACAAGAACCGAAGTTAATAGACTAGAAATAAAATCTAGAAGCAAAATGCGTCAGCCGGGAATGCGAACACGGATGTATTGCTTGGAATGCAACAATGCTAACCTTTACACCACCGACGCTGATTGTAGAAATTGTTAGATTTATTAAACGTAAGATACTTCCGCGGTTAAATATTGGCATCTTTCGTGGTTATATGTTTTTCCCTTGTGACTATAAATTCAAAAAACATTCAACCCTGCCATAAAGGATTGCTCCCCTAATCATCTCTCAAGTACGAAACCCAAGAACCGCCGTTAATAAGACTAGAAATAAAATCTAGAAGCAAAATGCGTCAGCAGGGAATCTAAACCGGATCTATTGCTTGGAAGGCAACAATGCTAACCTTTACGCCACCGACGCTGATGAGAGAACTCTCAAGTACTTTGCAGAAAGGGAGATGCGTGCGCGGAATAGTTGTGCTTTCTTGTATTTTTTGCCCTTCTATTGTCTCCTGTCAATGAAAAACCAAGTTTGCACGCACAAAACTGACCTACCTATCTTTCTGCGTCGTAATACGACGTCCGCAAGATTAACTACAAATATTTATCGTAGAAAATGTCAATGCGAAGGTCGGCAGTTATTGTGACCATTAAATATTTGGGGAGATTACGAAACAACTGAAGATCAAAAGTCCTGAGACACTCGTAGGCACTGGCATGTGAACCTGGACATTTTCAGAAGTGTTAGTCTAATAAAGAAATAGGCTGTTCCAATATTATGGAGGCAAATTTTGCCTCAGTACATTTCGGTATGATTATTCAACAAACCTCATATTGAAACCGACAGCCTGGGAATCGAACCCGGATTTATTGCTTGGAAGCAAACAATGCTAACCTTTACAACACCGACCGCTGATAGCAGAAATGTTAGATTTATTAAACGTAAGGTACTTCACTGTTAAAATATGGGGCATCTTTCGTGTTATATGCATTTCCCTTGTGACTTGATAACTCAAAAAAATTCAACCCTGTTATAAAGGATTGCTTCTTCTAATCATCTCTCAAGTACGAACCACAAGAAACCGAAGTTAATAGACTAGAAATAAAATCTATAAGCAAAATGCGTCAGCCGGGAATCGAACACGGATGTATTGCTTGGAATGCAACAATGCTAACCTTTACACCACCGACGCTGATTGTAGAAATGTTAGATTTATTAAACGTAGATACTTCCGCGGTTAAAATATTGGCATCTTTCGTGTTATATGTTTTTCCCTTGTGACTATAAAATTCAAAAACATTTCAACCCTGCCATAAAGGATTGCTCCCCTAATCATCTCTCAAGTACGAACCCCAAGAACCGCCGTTAATAGACTAGAAATAAAATCTAGAAGCAAATGCGTCAGCAGGGAATCTAAACCGGATCTATTGCTTGGAAGGCAACAATGCTAACCTTTACGCCACCGACGCTGATGGAGAACTCTCAAGTACTTTTGCAGAAAGGGAGATGCGTGCGCGGAATAGTTTCTGCTTTCTTGTATTTTTTGCCCTTCTATTGTCTCCTGTCAAATGAAAACCAAGTTTGCACGCACAAAACTGACCTACCTATCTTTCGGCGTCGTAATACGACGTCCGCAAGATTAACTACAAATATTGTATCGTAGAAAATGACAATGCGAAGGTCGGCAGTTATTGTGACATTAAATATTTGGGAGAATACGAAACAACTGAAGATCAAAAGTCCTGAGGACACTCTAAGCTCTGGCATGTGAACCTGGAAATTTTCAGAAGGGGGTAGTCTAATAAAGAAAATAGGCTGTTCCAATATTATGGAGGCAAATTTTGCCTCAGTACATTTCGGTATGATTATTCAACAACCTCATATTGAAACCGACAGCCGGGAATCGAACCCGGATCTATTGCTTGGAAGGCAACAATGCTAACCTTTACAACACCGACGCTGATAGCAGAAATGTTAGATTTATTATACGTAAGGTACTTCCGCGGTTAAAATATGGGCATCTTTCGTGTTATATGCATTTCCCTTGTGACTTGATAACTCAAAAAATTCAACCCTGCCATAAAGGATTGCTCTTCTAATCATCTCTCAAGTACGAACCACAAGAACCGAAGTTAATAGACTAGAAATAAAATCTAGAAGCAAAATGCGTCAGCCGGGAATCGAACACGGATGTATTGCTTGGAATGCAACAATGCTAACCTTTACACCACCGACGCTGATTGTAGAAATGTTAGATTTATTAAACGTAAGATACTTCCGCGGTTAAAATATTGGCATCTTTCGTGTTATATGTTTTTCCCTTGTGACTATAAAATTCAAAAACATTCAACCCTGCCATAAAGGATTGCTCCCCTAATCATCTCTCAAGTACGAACCCCAAGAACCGCCGTTAATAGACTAGAAATAAAATCTAGAAGCAAAATGCGTCAGCAGGGAATCTAAACCGGATCTATTGCTTGGAAGGCAACAATGCTAACCTTTACGCCACCGACGCTGATGAGAGAACTCTCAAGTACTTTGCAGAAAGGGAGATGCGTGCGCGGAATAGTTGTGCTTTCTTGTATTTTTTGCCCTTCTATTGTCTCCTGTCAAATGAAAAACCAAGTTTGCACGCACAAAACTGACCTACCTATCTTTCTGCGTCGTAATACGACGTCCGCAAGATTAACTACAAATATTTATCGTAGAAAATGACAATGCGAAGGTCGGCAGTTATTGTGACATTAAATATTTGGGAGAATACGAAACAACTGAAGATCAAAAGTCCTGAGGACACTCTAGGCACTGGCATGTGAACCTGGACATTTTCAGAAGTGTTAGTCTAATAAAGAAATAGGCTGTTCCAATATTATGGAGGCAAATTTTGCCTCAGTACATTTCGGTATGATTATTCAACAACCTCATATTGAAACCGACAGCCGGGAATCGAACCCGGATTTATTGCTTGGAAGGCAACAATGCTAACCTTTACAACACCGACGCTGATAGCAGAAATGTTAGATTTATTAAACGTAAGGTACTTCCACTGTTAAAATATGGGCATCTTTCGTGTTATATGCATTTCCCTTGTGACTTGATAACTCAAAAAATTCAACCCTGTCATAAAGGATTGCTCTTCTAATCATCTCTCAAGTACGAACCACAAGAACCGAAGTTAATAGACTAGAAATAAAATCTATAAGCAAAATGCGTCAGCCGGGAATCGAACACGGATGTATTGCTTGGAATGCAACAATGCTAACCTTTACACCACCGACGCTGATTGTAGAAATGTTAGATTTATTAAACGTAAGATACTTCCGCGGTTAAAATATTGGCATCTTTCGTGTTATATGTTTTTCCCTTGTGACTATAAAATTCAAAAACATTCAACCCTGCCATAAAGGATTGCTCCCCTAATCATCTCTCAAGTACGAACCCCAAGAACCGCCGTTAATAGACTAGAAATAAAATCTAGAAGCAAAATGCGTCAGCAGGGAATCTAAACCGGATCTATTGCTTGGAAGGCAACAATGCTAACCTTTACGCCACCGACGCTGATGAGAGAACTCTCAAGTACTTTGCAGAAAGGGAGATGCGTGCGCGGAATAGTTCTGCTTTCTTGTATTTTTTGCCCTTCTATTGTCTCCTGTCAAATGAAAAACCAAGTTTGCACGCACAAAACTGACCTACCTATCTTTCGGCGTCGTAATACGACGTCCGCAAGATTAACTACAAATATTTATCGTAGAAAATGACAATGCGAAGGTCGGCAGTTATTGTGACATTAAATATTTGGGAGAATACGAAACAACTGAAGATCAAAAGTCCTGAGGACACTCTAGGCACTGGCATGTGAACATGGACATTTTCAGAAGTGTTAGTCTAATAAAGAAATAGGCTGTTCCAATATTATGGAGGCAAATTTTGCCTCAGTACATTTCGGTATGATTATTCAACAACCTCATATTGAAACCGACAGCCGGGAATCGAACCCGGATCTATTGCTTGGAAGGCAACAATGCTAACCTTTACAACACCGACGCTGATAGCAGAAATGTTAGATTTATTAAACGTAAGGTACTTCCACTGTTAAAATATGGGCATCTTTCGTGTTATATGCATTTCCCTTGTGACTTGATAACTCAAAAAATTCAACCCTGCCATAAAGGATTGCTCTTCTAATCATCTCTCAAGTACGAACCACAAGAACCGAAGTTAATAGACTAGAAACAAAATCTAGAAGCAAAATGCGTCAGCCGGGAATCGAACACGGATGTATTGCTTGGAGTGCAACAATGCTAACCTTTACACCACCGACGTTGATTGTAGAAATGTTAGATTTATTAAACGTAAGATACTTCCGCGGTTAAAATATGGGCATCTTTCGTGTTATATGTTTTTCCCTTGTGACAATAAAATTCAAAAACATTCAACCCTGCCATAAAGGATTGCTCCCCTAATCATCTCTCAAGTACGAACCCCAAGAACCGCCGTTAGTAGACTAGAAATAAAATCTAGAAACAAAATGCGTCAGCCGGGAATCGAAACCGGATCTATTGCTTGGAAGGCAACAATGCTAAACTTTACACCACCGACGCTGATGAGAGAACTCTCAAGTACTTTGCAGAAAGGGAGATGCGTGCGCGGAATAGTTGTGCTTTCTTGTGTTGTTTGCCCTTCTATTGTCTCCTGTCAAATGAAAAACCAAGATTGCACGCACAAAACTGACCTACCTATCTTTCTGCGTCGTAATACGACGTCCGCAAGATTAACTACAAATATTTATCGTAGAAAATGACAATGCGAAAGTCGGCAGTTATTGTGACATTAAATATTTGGGAGAATACGAAACAACTGAAGATCAAAAGTCCTGAGGACACTCTAGGCACTGGCATGTGAACCTGGACATTTTCAGAAGTGTTAGTCTAATAAAGAAATAGGCTGTTCCAATATTATGGAGGCAAATTTTGCCTCAGTACATTTCGGTATGATTATTCAACAACCTCATATTGAAACCGACAGCCGGGAATCGAACCCGGATCTATTGCGTGGAAGGCAACAATGCTAACCTTTACAACACCGACGCTGATAGCAGAAATGTTAGATTTATTAAACGTAAGGTACTTCAGCGGTTAAAATATGGGCATCTTTCGTGTTATATGCATTTCCCTTGTGACTTGATAACTCAAAAAATTCAACCCTGTCATAAAGGATTGCTCTTCTAATCATCTCTCAAGTACGAACTACAAGAACCGAAGTTAATAGACTAGAAATAAAATCTAGAAGCAAAATGCGTCAGCCGGGAATTGAACCCGGATCTATTGCTTGGAAGGCAACAATGCTAACCTTTACTCCACCGACGCTGAGGAGAGAACTCCAAATCACTTTGCAGAAAGGTAGATGCGTGCGCGGAATTGTTGTGCTTTCTTGTGTTTTCTGCGCTTCTATTGACACCTGTCAAATGAAAAAGCCAAGATTGTACGCACAAAATGACCTAATCTTTCTGTGGCGTAATACGACGTCCGCAAGATTAACTACAAATATTTAGCGTAGAAAATGACAATGCAAAAGTCGACATTTATTGTGACATTAAATAATTAAGAGAACACGAAACAACTGACGATCAAAGTCTTGACCACACTCTAAGTACTGACATATGAACCTGGACATTTTCAGAAGGGGTAGTCTAATAAAGAATTAGGCTGTTCCAATATTATGGAGGCAAATTTTGCATCAATACGTTTCGGTATGATTATTCAACAACCTCATATTGAAATGCGTCAGCCGGGAATCGAACCCGGATCTATTGCTTGGAAGGCAACAATGCTAACCTTTACAGCACAAACGCTGATGAGAGAACTCTCAAGTACTTTGCAGAAAGGGAGATGCGTGCACGGAATAGTTGTGCTTTATTGTGTTGTCTGCCCTTCTATTGTCTCCTGTCAAATGAAAATGCCATGATTGCACGCACAAAATTGACCTACTTATCTTTCTGCGGCGTAATACGACGTCCGCAAGATTAACTACAAATATTTATAATAGAAAATGACAATGCGAAGGTCGGCAGTTATTGTGACATTAAATATTTGGGAGAATACGAAACAACTGAAGATCAAAAGTCCTGAGGACGCTCTAAGCACTGGCATGTGAACCTGGGCATTTTCAGAAGGCGTAGTCTAATAGAGAATTAGGCTGTTCCAATATTATGGAGGCAAATTTTGCCTCAATACATTTCGGTATTATTATTCTACAACCTCATATTGAAATATGTCGGCCGGTAATCGAACCCGGATCTATTGCTTGGAAGGCAACAATGCTAAGCTTTACACCACCGACGCTGATAGCAGAAATGTTAGATTTATTAAACGTAAGGAACTTCCGTGATCAAAATATGGGCATCTTTCGTGTTATATGCATTTCCCTTGTGCCTTGATAACTCAAAAAATGCAACCCTGCCATAAAGGATTACTCTTCTAATCATCTCTCAAGTACGAACAACAAGAACCGAAGTTAATAGACTAGAAATAAAATCTAGAAGCAAAATGCGTCAGCCCCGAATCGAACCCAGATCTATTGCTTGGAATGCAACAATGCTAACCTTTACACCACCGACGCTGATGAGAGAACTCTCAGGTACTTTGCAGAAAGGGAGATGCGTGCGCGGAATTGTTGTGCTTTCTTCTGTTGTCTGCCCTTTTATTGTCACCTGTCAAATGAAAAAGCAAAGATTGCACGCACAAATCTGACCTACCTATCTTTCTGTGGCGTAATACGACGTCCGCAAGATTAACTACAAATATTTATCGTAGAAAATGACAATGCAAAAGTCGGCAATAATTGGGACATTAAATAATTGGGAGAATACGAAACAACTGATGATCAAAAATCGTGAGGACACTCTAAGCACTGACATGTGAACCTGGACATTTTCAGAAGGGATAGTCTAATAGAGAATTAGGCTGTTCCAATATTATGGAGGCAAATTTTGCCTCAATACATTTCGGTATGATTATTCTACAACCTCACATTGAAATGCGTCGGCCGGGAATCGAACCCGGATCTATTGCTTGGAAGGCAACAATGCTAACCTTTAAACCACCGACGCTGATGAGAGAACTCTCAAGTACTTTGCAGAAAAGGAGATGCGTGCACGGAATAGTTTTTCTTTTTTGTATTGTCTGCCCTTCTATTGTTTCCTGTCAAATGAAAATTCCATGATTGCACGCACAAAATTGACCTACCTATCTTTCTGCGGCGTAATACAACGTCCGCAAGATTAACTACAAATATTTATCATAGAAAATGACAATGCGAAAGTCGGCAGTTATTGTGACATTAAATATTTTTGGGAGAATACGAAACAACTGAAGATCAAAAGTCCTGAGGACGCTCTAAGCACTGGCATATGAACCTGGGCATTTTCAGAAGGGGCTGTCTAATAGAGAATTAGGCTGTTCCAATATTATGGAGGCAAATTTTGCCTGAATACATTTCGGTATGATTATTCTACAACCTCATATTGAAATGCGTCGGCCGGGAATCGAACCCGGATCTATTGCTTGGAAGGCAACAATGCTAACCTTTACACCACCGACTATGATAGCAGAAATGTCAGATTTATTAAGCGTAAGGTACTTCCGCGGTTAAAATATGGGCATTTTTCGTGTTATATGCATTTCCCTTGTGACTTGATAACTCAAAAAATTCAACCCTGCCATGAAGGATTGCTCTTCTAATCATCTCTCAAGTGCGAACCACAAGAACCGAAGTTAATAGACTAGAAGTAAAATCTAGAAGCAAAATGCGTCAGCCGGGAATTGAACCCGGATCGATTGCTTGGAAGGCAACAATGCTAACCTTTACACCACCGACGTTGTTAGCAGAAATGTTAGATGTATTAAACGTAAGATACTTCCGCAATCAAAATATGGGCATCTTTCGTGTTATATGCTTTTCCCTTGTGACTATAAAATTCAAAAACATTCAACCCTGCCATAAAGGATTGCTCTTCTAATCATCTCACAAGTACGAACCCCAAGAACCGCCGTTAATAGACTAGAAATAAAATCTAGAAGCAAAATGCGTCAGCCGGAAATTGAACCCGGATCTATTGCTTGGAAGGCAACAATGCTAACCTTTACACCAACGACGCTGATGAGAGAACTCCAAAGCCCTTTGCAGAAAAGGTGATGCGTGCGCGCAATACTTGCGCTTTCTTGGGTTGTCTTCCCTTCTATTGTCACCTGTCAAATGAAAAAGCCAAGATTGCACGCACAAAACTGACCTACCTATCTTTCTGTGGCGTAATACGACGTCCGCAAGATTAACTACAAATATTTATCGTAGAAAATGACAATGCAAAAGTCGGCAATTTGTGTGACATTAAATAATTGGGAGAATATACGAAACAACTGATGATCAAATGTCCTGAGGGCACTCTTAGCTCTTGCATGTGAACCTGGACATTTTCAGAAGGGGTTAGTCTAATAAAGAATTGGGCTGTTCCAATATTATGGAGGTAAGTTTTGCCTCAATACATTTCGGTATGATTATTCTACAACCTCATATTGAAATGCGTCGGCCAGGAATCGAATCCGGATCTATTGCTTTGAAGGCAACAATGCTAACCTTTACACCACCGACGCTGATACAGAAATGTTAGATTTAATTAAACGTAAGGTACTTCCGAGATCAAAATATGGGCATCTTTCGTGTTATATGCTTTTCCCTTGTGACTTGATAACTCAAAAAATTCAACCTGCCATAAAGGATTGCTCTTCTAATCATCTCTCAAGTACGAACCACAAGAACCGAAGTTAATAGACTAAAAATAAAATCTAGAAGCAAAATGCGTCAGCCGGGAATTGAACCCGGATCTATTGCTTGGAAGGCAACAATGCTAACCTTTAAACCACCGACGCTGATGAGAGAACTCTCAAGTACTTTGCAGAAAAGGAGATGCGTGCACGGAATAGTTTTTCTTTTTTGTGTTGTCTGCCCTTCTATTGTTTCCTGTCAAATGAAAAAGTCAAGATTGCACGCACAAAACCGACCTACCTATCTTTCTGTGGCGTAAAATGGCGTCTGCAAAATTAACTACAAATATTTATCGTATATCATGACACTGCAAAATTCGGCAATAAATGGGACATTAAATAATTGGGAGAATACGAAACAACTGAAGATCAAAAGTCCTGAAGACACTCTAAGCACTGGAATGTGAACGTGGACATTTTCAGAAGGGGTAGTCTAATAGAGAATTAGGCTGTTCCAATATTATGGACGCAAAATTTGCCTCAATACACTTCGGTATGATTATTCTACAACCTCATATTGAAATGCATCGGCCGAGAACCGAAACCGGATCTATTCCTTGGTAGACAACAATGCTAACCTTTACACCACCGATGCTGATAGCAGAAATGTTAGATTTATTAAACCTAAGATAATTCCGCGATCAAAATATGGGCATCTTTCCTGTTATATGATTTTCCCTTGTGACTTGATAACTCAAAAACATTCAACCCTGCCATAAATGATTGCTCTTCTAATCATCTCTCAAGTACGAACCACAAGAACCGCCGTTAATAGACTAGAAAAAAAATCTAGAAGCAAAATGCGTCAGCCGGGAATTGCACCCGGATCTATTGCTTGGAAGGCAACAATGCTAACCCCTACACCACCGACGCTGATGAGAGAACTCTCAAGTACTTTGCAGAAATGGAGATGCGTGCGCGGAATTATTGTGCTTTCTTCTGTTGTCTGCCCTTTTATTGTCACCTGTCAAATGAAAAGCCAAGATTGCACGCACAAATCTGACCTACCTATCTTTCTGTGGCGTAACACGACGTCCGCAAGATTAAGTGCAAATATTTATCGTATATAATGACATGACAAAAGTCGGCAATAATTGGGACATTAAATAATTGGGAGAATACGAAACAACTGATGATCAAAAGTCCTGAGGTCACTCTAAGCACTGGCATGTGAACCTGGACATTTTCAGAAGGGGTAGTCTAATAAAGAATTAGGCTGTTCCAATATTGCGGAGGCAAATTTTGCCTCAATACATTTCGGTATGATTATTCTACAACCTCATATTGAAATGCGTCGGCCGGGAATCGAAACCGGATCTATTCCTTGGTAAGCAACAATGCTAACCTTTACACCACCGACGCTGATAGCAGATATGTTAGACTTATTAAACATAAGATACTTCCGCGATCAAAATATGGGCATCTTTCGTGTTATATGCTTTTCCCTTGTGACTTGATGACTCAAAAACATTCAACCCTGCCATAAAGGATTGCTCTTCTAATCATCTCTCAAGTACGAACCACAAGAACCGCCGTTAATAGACTAGAAATAAAAATCTAGAAGCAAAATGCGTCAGTCGGGAATTGAACCCGGATCTATTGCTTGGAAGGCAACAATGCTAACCTTTACACCACCGACGCTGATGAGAGAACTCTCAAGTACTTTGCAGAAAGGGAGATGCGTGCGCGGAATTGTTGTGCTTTCTTGTGTTGTCTGCCCTTTTATTGTCACCTGTCAAATGAAAAGCCAAGATTGCACGCACAAATCTGACTACCTATCTTTCTGTGGCGTAATACGACGTCCGCAAGATTAACTGCAAATATTTATCGTTATAATGACATGCAAAAGTCGGCAATAATTGGACATTAAATAATTGGGAGAATACGAAACAACTGATGATCAAAAGTCCTGAGGACACTCTAAGCACTGGCATGTGAACCTGGATATTTTCAGAAAGGGTAGTCTAATAAAGAATTAGGCTGTTCAATATTGTGGAGGCAAATTTTGCCTCAATACATTTCGGTATGATTATTCTACAACCTCGTTTTGAAATGCATCGGCCGAGAATCGAACCCGGATCTATTGCTTGGAAGGCAACAATGCTAACCTTTACACCACCGACGCTGATGGCACAAATGTTAGATTTATTAAACGTAAGGTACTTCCGCGGTCAAAATATGGGCATCTTTCGTGTTATATGCTTTTCCCTTGTGACTTGATAACTCAAAAAATTCAACCCTGCCATAACGGATTGCTCTTCTAATCATCTCTCAAGTACGAACCACAAGAACCGAAGTTAATAGACTAGAAATAAAATCTAGAAGCACAATGCGTCAGCCGGTAATTGAACCCAGATCTATTGCTTGGAAGGCAACAATGCTAACCTTCACACCACCGACGCTGATGAGAGGATTCCAAATAACTTTGCAGAAAGGGTGATGCGTGCGCGCAGTACTTCCGCTTTCTTGTGTTGTCTGCCCTTCTATTGTCCCCTGTCAAATGAAAAGCCAAGATTGCACGCAAAAACTGACCTACCTATCTTTCTGTGGCGTAATACAACGTCCGCAAGATTAACTACAAATATTTATCGTAGAAAATGACAATGCGAAAGTCGGCAATTATTGTGACATTAAATATTTGGGAGAATACGAAGCAACTGAAGATCAAAAGTCCTGAGGACACTCTAAGCACTGGCATGTGAACCTGGACATTTTCAGAAGGGGTAGTCTAATAAAGAATTACGCTGTTCCAATATTGTAGAGGCAAATTTTGCCTCAATACATTTCGGTATGATTATTCTACAACCGCATGTTGAAATGCGTCGGCCGGGAATCGAAACCGGATCTATTCCTTGGAAGGCAACAATGCTAACCTTTACACCACCGACGCTGATGAGAGAACTCTCACATAATTTGCAGAAAGGGAGATGCGTACGCGGAATAGTTGTGCTTTTTTGTGTTGTCTGCCCGTCTATTGTCTCCTGTCAAATGAAAAAGCCAAGATTGTACGCACAAAGTTGACCTACCTATCTCTCTGCGGCGTAATACGACGTCCGCAAGATTAACTACAAATATTTATCGTAGAAAATGACAATGCGAAAGTCGGCAGTTATTGTGACATTAAATATTTGGGAGAATACGAAGCAACTGAAGATCAAAAGTCCTGAGGACACTCTAAGCACTGGCATGTGAACCTGGACATTTTCAGAAGGGGTAGTCTTATAAAGAATTAGGCTGTTCCAATATTGTGGAGGCCAATTTTGCCTCATTTCATTTCGGTATGATTATTCTACAACCTCATATTGAAATGCGTCGGCCGGGATTCGAACCCGGATCTATTGCTTGGAAGGCAACAATGCTAACCGTTACACCACCGACGCTGATAGCAGATATGTTAGATTTATTAAACGTAAAGTACTCCTGCGGTCAAAATATGGGCATCTTTCCTATTATATGCCTTTCCCTTGTTATTTTATAACTCAAAAACCCTTAACACGGCCATAAAGGATTGCTCTTCTAATTGTCTCTCAAGGACGAACCACAAGAACTGAAGTTAATAACAAGAAATATAATCTAGAAGCAAAATGCATCAGCCGGGAATTGAACCCGGATCTATTGCTTGGAAGGCAACAATGCTAACCTTTACACCACCGACGCTGATGAGAGAACTCTCACGTAATTTGCAGAAAGGGAGATGCGTGCGCGGAATAGTTGTGCTTTCTTGTGTTGTCTGCCCGTCTGTTGTCTCCTGTCAAATGAAAAAGCCAAGATTGTACGCACAAAACTGACCTACCTATCTCTCTGCGGCGTAATACGACGTCCGCAAGATTAAC
>JASGCC010001970.1:0-31471 GCA_030067915.1 Hydractinia echinata | reverse complement strand
GGTGATTTATGCCAGTTTTTTACCCTTGCTATTGCAACACAGATGCTGAACAACGAACCTTTTTCAATGCGTTTAATCAGAAAACAATGCATTTTATGCGAAGCGAAGAATAATAACGCAGAACAAAATAAGAATTAATGGAATAGCCGTAGTCTATTTAGGCATCCATATGCAGATTCATTAAAAGGTTTTTTGCAGTAATTACTTTCTAGTAACTACCTTCTTTGCACCATGACATTTGACAAAGAAAAACAAAGCCAAATAGGCCATCAATTCGGATATTGACAAAGTATTTAACTTTTACTCTACATATTGTTTTTCGCTTACTGGACACGAGTCCTAACATATCATTTATGTTACCGGATGATTGCTAGATGCATAAACATTTTCTTGGGTTAAATACGTATGTCATATTGCTATAATGTCTAATACATTTATATCCGTGCCGCTGTGGCGCATTGGACTAGCGCGTTGGACTTCTAATTGAAAGGTTGGGTGCGACTCCCATCAGCGGTGATTTTGAGTTTCTTACCGTTGCTATTGCACACAGATGCTGAACAAACAAACCTTTTTCAATGCGTTTAATCAGAACCAAATGCATTTTATGCGAAGCAAAGAATAATAACGCAGAACAAATAAAAAGTAATGGAATAGCCGTAGTCTAATTAGGCATTCCATATGCAGATTCATTAAAAGTTTTTTTTGCAGTAATTACTTTCTAGTAACTACCTTCTTTGCACCATGACACTTGATCAAAGAAAAGCAAAGCCAAATAGGTCATCAATCGGATATTGAGAAAGTAATTAACTTTTATCTACATATTGTTTTTCGCTTACTGGCCACGAGTCCTAACATATCATTCATGTTACCGGATGATTACTAGATGCATAAACATTTTCTTGGGTTAAATACTTATGTCCTATTTCTATAATGTCTAATACTTGTATATCCTTGCCGCTGTGGTGCAATGGACTAGCGCGTTGGACTTCTAATTCAAAGGTTGTGGATTCGACTCCCATCAGCGGTGATTTATGCCAGTTTTTTACCCTTGCTATTGCACACAGATGCTAAAAAACGAACTTTTTCAATGCGTTTAATCAGAACCAAATGCATTTTATGCGAAGCAAAGATAATAACGCAGAAAAAATAAGATTTAATGGAATAGCCGTAGTCTAATTAGGCATTCCATATGCCGATTCATTAAAAGTTTTTTTGCAGTAATTACTTTCTAGTAACTACCTTCTTTGCACCATGACACTTGATCAAGAAAACACAAGCCAAATAGGTCATCAAATTGGATATTGAGAAAGTAATTAACTTTTATTCTACATATTGTTTTTCGCTTACTGGCCACGAGTCCTAACATATCATTCATGTTACCGGATGATTACTAGATGCATAAACATTTTCTTGGGTTAAATACTTATGTCCTATTTCTGTAATGTCTTATACTTGATATCCTTGCCGCTGTGGTGCAATGGACTAGCGCGTTGGACTTCTAATTCAAAGTTGTGGATTCGACTCCCATCAGCGGTGATTTATGCCAGTTTTTTACCCTTGCTATTGCACACAGATTGAACAAACGAACCTTTTTCAATGCGTTTAATCAAACCAAATGCATTTTATGAACAAAGATAATAACGCAGAACAAAATAAGATTAATGGAATAGCCGTAGTCTAATTAGGCATTCCATATGCCGATTCATTAAAAGATTTTTTTGCAGTAATTACTTTCTAGTAACTACCTTCTTTGCACCATGACACTTGACAAAGAAAACAAAGCCAAATAGGTCATCAATTCGGATATTGGCAAAGTATTTAACTTTTACTCTACATATTGTTTTTCGCTTACTGGACACGAGTCCTAACATATCATTTATGTTACCGGATGATTGCTAGATGCATAAACATTTTCTTGGGTTAAATACATATGTCATATTGCTATAATGTCTAATACATTATATCCGTGCCGCTGTGGCGCATTGGACTACGCGTTGGACTTCTAATTCAAAGGTTGTGGGTACGACTCCCATCAGCGGTGATTTATGCAGTTTCTTACCGTTGCTATTGCACACAGATGCTGAACAAACAAACCTTTTTCAATGCGTTTAATCAGAACCAAATGCATTTTATGCGAAGCAAAGAATAATAACGCAGAACAAATAAAAAGTAATGGAATAGCCGTAGTCTAATTAGGCATTCCATATGCCGATTCATTAAAAGATTTTTTTGCAGTAATTTTTCTAGTAACTACCTTCTTTGCACCATGACACTTGATCAAAGAAAACACAAGCCAAATAGGTCATCAATCGGATATTGAGAAAGTAATTAACTTTTATTCTACATATTGTTTTTCGCTTACTGGCACGAGTCCTAACATATCATTCATGTTACCGGATGATTACTAGATGCATAAACATTTTCTTGGGTTAAATACTATGTCCTATTTCTATAATGTCTATACTTGTATATCCTGCCGCTGTGGTGCAATGGACTAGCGCGTTGGACTTCTAATTCAAAGGTTGTGGATTCGACTCCCATCAGCGGTGATTTATGCCAGTTTTTACCCTTGCTATTGCACACAGATGCTGAACAAACGAACTTTTTCAATGCGTTTAATCAGAACCAAATGCATTTTATGCGAAGCAAAGAATAATAACGCAGAACAAAATAAGAATAATGGAATAGCCGTAGTCTAATTAGGCATTCCATATGCCGATTCATTAAAAGGTTTTTTGCAGTAATTACTTTCTAGTATACCTTCTTTCACCATGACACTTGATCAAAGAAAAAGCAAAGCCAAATAGGCCATCAATTCGGATATTGACAAAGTATTTAACTTTTACTCTACATATTGTTTTTCGCTTACGGACACGAGTCCTAACATATCATTTATGTTACCGGATGATTGCTAGATGCATAAACATTTTCTGGGTTAAATACATATGTGATATTTCTATAATGTCTAATACATTATATCCGTGCCGCTGTGGCGCATTGGACTAGCGCGTTGGACTTCTAATTCAAAGTTGTGGGTCGACTCCCATCAGCGGTGATTTATGCCAGTTTCTTACCGTTGCTATTGCACACAGATGCTGAACAAACAAACCTTTTTCAATGCGTTTAATCAGAACCAAATGCATTTTATGCGAAGCAAAGAATAATAACGCAGAACAAATAAAAAGTAATGAATAGCCGTAGTCTAATTAGGCATTCCATATGCCGATTCATTAAAAGGTTTTTTTGCAGTAATTACTTTCTAGTAATACCTTCTTTGCACCATGACAATCAAGAAAAAGCAAAGCAAATAGGTCATCAATTCGGATATTGACAAAGTATTTAACTTTTACTCTACATATTGTTTTTTGCTTACTGGACACGAGTCCTAACATATCATTTATGTTACCGCATGATTGCTAGATGCATAAACATTTTCTTGGGTTAAATACATATGTCCTATTGCTATAATGTCTAATACATATATCCTGCGCTGTGCGCAATGGACTAGCGCGTTGGACTTCTAATTCAAAGGTTGTGGGTTCGACTCCCATCAGCGGTGATTTATGCCAGTTTCTTACCGTTGCTATTGCACACAGATGCTGAACAAACGAACCTTTTTCAATGCGTTTAATCAGAACCAAATGCATTTTCATGCGAAACAAAGAATAATAACGCAGAACAAAATAAAAGTAATGGAATAGCCGTAGTCTAATTAGGCATCCATATGCCGATTCATTAAAAGTTTTTTTGCAGTAATTACTTTCTAGTAACTACCTTCTTTGCACCATGACACTTGATCAAAGAAAAAGCAAAGCCAAATAGGCCATCAATTCGGATATTGACAAAGTATTTAACTTTTACTCTACATATTGTTTTTCGCTTACTGGACACGAGTCCTAACATATCATTTATGTTACCGGATGATTGCTAGATGCATAAACATTTTCTTGGGTTAAATACATATGTCCTATTTCTATAATGTCTAATACATTATATCCGTGCCGCTGTGGCGCATTGGACTAGCGCGTTGGACTTCTAATTCAAAGGTTGTGGGTCGACTCCCATCAGCGGTGATTTATGCCAGTTTCTTACCGTTGCTATTGCACACAGATGCTGAACAAACAAACCTTTTTCAATGCGTTTAATCAGAACCAAATGCATTTTATGCGAAGCAAAGAATAATAACGCAGAACAAATAAAAGTAATGGAATAGCCGTAGTCTAATTAGGCATTCCATATGCCGATTCATTAAAAGTTTTTTTGCAGTAATTACTTTCTAGTAACTACCTTCTTTGCACCATGACACTTGATCAAAGAAAAAGCAAAGCCAAATAGGCCATCAATTCGGATATTGACAAAGTATTTAACTTTTACTCTACATATTGTTTTTCGTTACTACACGAGTCCTAACATATCATTTATGTTACCGGATGATTGCTAGATGCATAAACATTTTCTTGGGTTAAATACATATGTCCTATTGCTATAATGTCTAATACATTATATCCGTGCCGCTGTGGCGCATGGACTAGCGCGTTGGACTTCTAATTCAAAGGTTGTGGGTTCGACTCCCATCAGCGGTGATTTATGCCAGTTTCTTACCGTTGCTATTGCACACAGATGCTGAACAAACGAACCTTTTTCAATGCGTTTAATCAGAACCAAATGCATTTTATGCGAAGCAAAGAATAATAACGCAGAACAAAATAAAAAGTAATGGAATAGCCGTAGTCTAATTAGGCATTCCATATGCCGATTCATTAAAAGGTTTTTTTGCAGTAATTACTTTCTAGTAACTACCTTCTTTGCACCATGACACTTGATCAAAGAAAAAGCAAAGCCAAATAGGCCATCAATTCGGATATTGACAAAGTATTTAACTTTTACTCTACATATTGTTTTTCGCTTACTGGACACGAGTCCTAACATATCATTTATGTTACCGGATGATTGCTAGATGCATAAACATTTTCTTGGGTTAAATACATATGTCCTATTTCTATAATGTCTAATACATTATATCCGTGCCGCTGTGGCGCATTGGACTAGCGCGTTGGACTTCTAATTCAAAGGTTGTGGGTACGACTCCCATCAGCGGTGATTTATGCCAGTTTCTTACCGTTGCTATTGCACACAGATGCTGAACAAACAAACCTTTTTCAATGCGTTTAATCAGAACCAAATGCATTTTATGCGAAGCAAAGAATAATAACGCAGAACAAATAAAATAATGGAATAGCCGTAGTCTAATTAGGCATTCCATATGCCGATTCATTAAAAGGTTTTTTGCAGTAATTACTTTCTAGTAACTACCTTCTTTGCACCATGACACTTGATCAAAGAAAAAGCAAAGCCAAATAGGCCATCAATTCGGATATTGACAAAGTATTTAACTTTTACTCTACATATTGTTTTTCGCTTACTGGACACGAGTCCTAACATATCATTTATGTTACCGGATGATTGCTAGATGCATAAACATTTTCTTGGGTTAAATACATATGTCCTATTTCTATAATGTCTAATACATTTATATCCGTGCCGCTGTGGAGCATTGGACTAGCGCGTTGGACTTCTAATTCAAAGTTGTGGTCGACTCCCATCAGCGGTGATTTATGCCAGTTTCTTACCGTTGCTATTGCACACAGATGCTGAACAAACAAACCTTTTTCAATGCGTTTAATCAGAACCAAATGCATTTTATGCGAAGCAAAGAATAATAACGCAGAACAAATAAAAAGTAATGGAATAGCCGTAGTCTAATTAGGCATTCCATATGCCGATTCATTAAAAGATTTTTTTGCAGTAATTACTTTCTAGTAACTACCTTCTTTGCACCATGACACTTGATCAAAGAAAAAGCAAAGCCAAATAGGCCATCAATTCGGATATTGACAAAGTATTTAACTTTTACTCACATATTGTTTTTCGCTTACGGACACGAGTCCTAACATATCATTTATGTTACCGGATGATTGCTAGATGCATAAACATTTTTTGGGTTAAATACATATGTCATATTGCTATAATGTCTAATACATTTATATCCGTGCCGCTGTGGCGCATTGGACTAGCGCGTTGGACTTCTAATTCAAAG
Source organism: Hydractinia echinata (assembly GCA_030067915.1). NCBI lineage: Eukaryota > Metazoa > Cnidaria > Hydrozoa > Anthoathecata > Hydractiniidae > Hydractinia > Hydractinia echinata. The sequence goes on along the minus strand of JASGCC010001970.1, from coordinate 25,374 downwards.
GTTGTGGGTACACTCCATCAGCGGTGATTTATGAGTTTCTTACCGTTGCTATTGCACACAGATGCTGAACAAACAAACCTTTTTCAATGCGTTTAATCAGAACCAAATGCATTTTATGCGAAGCAAAGAATAATAACGCAGAACAAATAAAAAGTAATGGAATAGCCGTAGTCTAATTAGGCATTCCATATGCCGATTCATTAAAAGTTTTTTTGCAGTAATTACTTTCTAGTAACTACCTTCTTTGCACCATGACACTTGATCAAAGAAAAACAAAGCCAAATAGGCCATCAATTCGGATATTGACAAAGTATTTAACTTTTACTCTACATATTGTTTTTCGCTTACGGACACGAGTCCTAACATATCATTTACGTTACCGGATGATTGCTAGATGCATAAACATTTTCTTGGGTTAAATACATATGTCATATTTCTATAATGTCTAATACATTATATCCGTGCCGCTGTGGCGCATTGGACTAGCGCGTTGGACTTCTAATTCAAACGTTGTGGGTCCGACTCCATCAGCGGTGATTTATGCCAGTTTCTTACCGTTGCTATTGCACACAGATGCTGAACAAACAAACCTTTTTCAATGCGTTTAATCAGAACCAAATTTATTTTATGCGAAGCAAAGAATAATAACGCAGAACAAATTAAAAGTAATGGAATAGCCGTAGTCTAATTAGGCATTCCATATGCCGATTCATTAAAAGGTTTTTTTGCAGTAATTACTTTCTAGTAATACCTTCTTTGCACCATGACACTTGATCAAGAAAAAGCAAAGCAATAGGTCATCAATTCGGATATTGAGAAAGTATTAACTTTTACTCTACATATTGTTTTTCGCTTACTGGACGAGTCCTAACACATCATTCATGTTACGGATGATTAATAGATGCATAAACATTTTCTTGGGTTAAATACGTATGTCCTATTTCTATAATGTCTAATACATGTATATCCGTGCCGCTGTGGCGCAATGGACTAGCGCGTTGGACTTCTAATTCAAAGGTTGTGTATTCGGCTCCCATCAGCGGTGATTTATGCCAGTTTTTTAACCTTGCTATTGCACACAGATGCTGAACAAACGAACCTTTTACAATGCGTTTAATCAGAACCAAATGCATTTTATGCGAAGCAAAGAATAATAACGCAGAACAAAATAAGAATTAATGGAATAGCCGTAGTCTAATTAGGCATTCCATATGCAGGTTCATTAAAATATTTTTTTGCAGTAATTACTTTCTAGTAACTACCTTCTTTGCACCATGACACTTGACAAAGAAAAAACAAAGCCAAATAGGCCATCAATTCGGTTATTGACAAAGTATTTAACTTTTACTCTACATATTGTTTTTCGCTTACCGGACACGAGTCCTAACATATCATTCATGTTACCGGATGATTGCTAGATGCATAAACATTTTCTTGGGTTAAATACATATGTCCTATTTCTATAATGTCTAATACATGTATATCCGTGCCGCTGTGGCGCAATGGACTAGCGCGATGGACTTCTAATTCAAAGGTTGTGGGTTCGACTCTTATCAGCGGTGGTTTATGTCAGTTTCTTACCGTTGCTATTACACACAGATGCTGAACAAACAAACCTTTTTCAACGCGTTTAATCAGAACCAAATACATTTTATGCGAAGCAAAGATTAATAACGCAGAACAAAATAAAAAGTAATGAAATAGCCGTAGTCTAATTAGGCATTCCATTGGCTGATTCATTGAAAAGGTTTTTTTGCAGTAATTACTTTCATAAAATTTTGACACGTTTTTTTTTATTAACATGTTTCAACTTTACCAAAGTCATCTTCAGAATATTATACCAAAGTTAGATACATACACTAATACAGTAATTACTTTCTAGTAACTACGTTCTCTGCACTCTGCACACTGGAAAAATAAAAAGGAAAGCGAAATAGGTCATCAATTTGGATATTGACGAAGTGTTTAGATTATTACTCTACACCTTTTTTTGGATTACTGCACCCGACTCTTATGCTACCATTTATGTTAGCGGATGATTACTAGATGCATAAACATTTTCATGGGTTAAGTTGCTTCAATGCCTAATATATAGATATCCGTACCGCTGTGGATCAATGGAATAGCGCGCGGGACTTCTAATTCAAAGGTTGTGGGTTAGACTCCCATCAGCGGTGATTTATGCCAATTTCTTACGGTTGCTATTGCACACAGGTGCTGAACAGACGAACCTATTTTAATGCGTTTCATCAGAACAAAATGCATTTTATACAAAGCAAAGAATAATAACGCAAAACAAAATAAAAAGTAATGGAATAGCCGTAATCTAATTAGGCATTCCATATGCCGATTCATTAAAAGGTTTTTTTGCAGTAATTACTTTCTAGTAATTACCTTCTTTGCACCATGACGCTTGATCAACCAAAAACAAAGCCAAATAGGCCATCAATTCGGATATTGAGAAAGTAATTAACTTTTACTCTACATATTGTTTTTCACTTACTGGACACGAGTCCTAACATATCATTTATGTTACCGGATGATTGCTAGATGCATAAACATTTTTTTAGGTTAAATACATATGTCATATTGCTATAATGTCTAATACATTTATATCCGTGCCGCTGCTGCGCATTGGACTAGCGCGTTGGACTTCTAATTCAAAGGTTTTGGGTACGACTCCCATCAGCGGTGATTTATGCCAGTTTCTTACCGTTGCTATTGCACACAGATGTTGAACAAACAAACCTTTTTTAATGCGTTTAATCTAACCAAATGCATTTTATGCGAAGCAAAGAATAATAACGCAGAACAAAATAAAAAGTAATGGAGTAGCCGTAGTCTAATTAGGTATTCCATATGCCGATTCATTAAAAGTGTTTTTGCAGTAATTACTTTCTAGTAACTACCTTCTCTGCACCATGACGCTTGATCAATGAAAAAGCAAAGCCAAATAGGCCATCAATTCGGATATTAGCCAAGTATTTAGAATTTTACTCTACATATTGTTTTTGGCTTATTGCACACGAGTCTTTACATATCATTTATTTTACTGGTTAATTACTACATGCATAAACATTTTCCTGGGTTAAATTGCTCCAATGCCTAATATATACGTATCCGTACCACTGTGGCGCAATGGACTAGCGCTTTGGACTTCTAATTCAAAGGTTGTGGGTTCGACTTCCATCAGCGGTGATTTTTGCCAGTTTCTTACCGTTGCTATTGCACACAGATGCTGAACAAACGAACTCTTTTCAATGCAATTAAGCAGAACGAAATGCATTTTATGCGAAGCAAAGAATAATAACGCAAAACAAAATGGAATAGCCGTAGCCTAATTACGCATTCCATAAGCCGATTCATTGAAAAGGTTTTTTTGCAGTAATTACTTTCATAAAAATTACGACACGTTTTATTTTTATTAACATGTTTCAACTTTACCAAAGTCATCTTCAGAATATTATACAAAAGTTAGATACATACACTAATACAGTAATTACTTTCTAGTAACTACGTTCTCTGCACTCTGCACACTGGAAAAAATAAAAAGGAAAGCGAAATAGGTCATCAATTTGGATATTGACGAAGTGTTTAGATTATTACTCTACACCTTTTTTTGGCTTACTACACACGACTCTTATGTTATCATTTATGTTACCGGATGATTGCTAGATGCATGAACATTTTCTTGAGTTATATACATATGTCCTATTGCTATAATTTCTAATACATTTATATCCGTGCCGCTGTGGCGCATTGGACTAGTGCGGTGGACTTCTAATTCAAAGGTTGTGGGTTCGACTCCCATCAGCGGTGATTTATGCCAGTTTCTTACCGTTGCTATTGCACACAGATGCTGAACAAACGAACCCTTTTCAATGCGATTAAGCAGAACCAAATGCATTTTATGCGAAGCAAAGAATAATAACGCAAAACAAAATAGAAATTAATGGAATAGCCGTAGCCTAATTACGCATTCCATAGACCGATTCATTGAAAAGGTTTTTTTGCAGTAATTACTTTTCATAAAAATTACGACACGTTTTATTTTTATTAACATGTTTCAACTTTACCAAAGTCATCTTCAGAATATTATACCAAAGTTAGATACATACACTAATACAGTAATTACTTTCTAGTAACTACGTTCTCTGCACTCTGCACACTGGAAAAATAAAAAGGAAAGCGAAATAGGTCATCAATTTGGATATTGACGAAGTGTTTAGATTATTACTCTACACCTTTTTTTGGATTACTGCACCCGACTCTTATGCTACCATTTATGTTAGCGGATGATTACTAGATGCATAAACATTTTCATGGGTTAAGTTGCTTCAATGCCTAATATATAGATATCCGTACCGCTGTGGATCAATGGAATAGCGCGCGGGACTTCTAATTCAAAGGTTGTGGGTTAGACTCCCATCAGCGGTGATTTATGCCAATTTCTTACGGTTGCTATTGCACACAGGTGCTGAACAGACGAACCTATTTTAATGCGTTTCATCAGAACAAAATGCATTTTATACAAAGCAAAGAATAATAACGCAAAACAAAATAAATAGTAATGGAATAGCCGTAGTCTAATTAGGCATTCCATATGCCGATTCATTAAAAGGTTTTTTTGCAGTAATTACTTTCTAGTAATTACCTTCTTTGCACCATGACGCTTGATCAACCAAAAACAAAGCCAAATAGGCCATCAATTCGGATATTGAGAAAGTAATTAACTTTTACTCTACATATTGTTTTTCACTTACTGGACACGAGTCCTAACATATCATTTATGTTACCGGATGATTGCTAGATGCATAAACATTTTTTTAGGTTAAATACATATGTCATATTGCTATAATGTCTAATACATTTACATCCGTGCCGCTGCTGCGCATTGGACTAGCGCGTTGGACTTCTAATTCAAAGGTTTTGGGTACGACTCCCATCAGCGGTGATTTATGCCAGTTTCTTACCGTTGCTATTGCACACAGATGTTGAACAAACAAACCTTTTTTAATGCGTTTAATCTAACCAAATGCATTTTATGCGAAGCAAAGAATAATAACGCAGAACAAAATAAAAAGTAATGGAGTAGCCGTAGTCTAATTAGGTATTCCATATGCCGATTCATTAAAAGTGTTTTTGCAGTAATTACTTTCTAGTAACTACCTTCTCTGCACCATGACGCTTGATCAATGAAAAAGCAAAGCCAAATAGGCCATCAATTCGGATATTAACCAAGTATTTAGAATTTTACTCTACATATTGTTTTTGGCTTATTGCACACGAGTCTTTACATATCATTTATTTTACTGGTTAATTACTACATGCATAAACATTTTCCTGGGTTAAATTGCTCCAATGCCTAATATATACGTATCCGTACCACTGTGGCGCAATGGACTAGCGCTTTGGACTTCTAATTCAAAGGTTGTGGGTTCGACTTCCATCAGCGGTGATTTTTGCCAGTTTCTTACCGTTGCTATTGCACACAGATGCTGAACAAACGAACTCTTTTCAATGCAATTAAGCAGAACGAAATGCATTTTATGCGAAGCAAAGAATAATAACGCAAAACAAAATGGAATAGCCGTAGCCTAATTACGCATTCCATAGACCGATTCATTGAAAAGGTTTTTTTGCAGTAATTACTTTTCATAAAAATTACGACACGTTTTATTTTTATTAACATGTTTCAACTTTACCAAAGTCATCTTCAGAATATTATACCAAAGTTAGATACATACACTAATACAGTAATTACTTTCTAGTAACTACGTTCTCTGCACTCTGCACACTGGAAAAATAAAAAGGAAAGCGAAATAGGTCATCAATTTGGATATTGACGAAGTGTTTAGATTATTACTCTACACCTTTTTTTGGATTACTGCACCCGACTCTTATGCTACCATTTATGTTAGCGGATGATTACTAGATGCATAAACATTTTCATGGGTTAAGTTGCTTCAATGCCTAATATATAGATATCCGTACCGCTGTGGATCAATGGAATAGCGCGCGGGACTTCTAATTCAAAGGTTGTGGGTTAGACTCCCATCAGCGGTGATTTATGCCAATTTCTTACGGTTGCTATTGCACACAGGTGCTGAACAGACGAACCTATTTTAATGCGTTTCATCAGAACAAAATGCATTTTATACAAAGCAAAGAATAATAACGCAAAACAAAATAAAAAGTAATGGAATAGCCGTAGTCTAATTAGGCATTCCATATGCCGATTCATTAAAAGGTTTTTTTGCAGTAATTACTTTCTAGTAATTACCTTCTTTGCACCATGACGCTTGATCAACCAAAAACAAAGCCAAATAGGCCATCAATTCGGATATTGAGAAAGTAATTAACTTTTACTCTACATATTGTTTTTCACTTACTGGACACGAGTCCTAACATATCATTTATGTTACCGGATGATTGCTAGATGCATAAACATTTTTTTAGGTTAAATACATATGTCATATTGCTATAATGTCTAATACATTTATATCCGTGCCGCTGCTGCGCATTGGACTAGCGCGTTGGACTTCTAATTCAAAGGTTTTGGGTACGACTCCCATCAGCGGTGATTTATGCCAGTTTCTTACGGTTGCTATTGCACACAGATGCTGAACAAACGAACCTTTTCTAATGCGTTTCATCAGAAAAAATGCATTTGATGCGAAGCAAAGAATAATAACGCAAAACAAAATAAAAATTAATGGAATAGCCGTAGTCTAATTAGGCATTCCATATGCCGATTCATTAAAAGGTGTTTTTGCAGTAATTACTTTCTCTGCACTCTGCACACTGGAAAAAATAAAAAGCAAAGCGAAATAGGTCATCAATTCGGATATTGACGAAGTGTTTAGTCTATTACTCCACATCTTTTTTTGGCTTACTACACACGACTCTTATGTTATCATTTATGTTACCGGATGATTGCTAGATGCATGAACATTTTCTTGGGTTAAATACATATGTCCTATTGCTATAATGTCTAATACATTTATATCCGTGCCGCTGTGGCGCATTGGACTAACGCGTTGTTCTCCTAATTCAAATGTTGTGGGTACAACTCCCATCAGCGGTGATTTATGCCAGTTTCTTACCGTTGCTTTTGCACACAGATGCTGATCAAGCAAACCTTTTTCAATGCGTTTAACCAAACCCAAATGCATTTTATGCGAAGCAAAGAACAATAACGCAAAACAAAATAAAAATTAATGGAATAGCCGTAGTCTCATTAGGCATTCCATATGGCGATTCATTAAAAGGTTTTTTTGCAGTAATTACTTTCTAGTAACTACCTTCTTTACACCATGACACTTGATCAAAAAAAAAGCAAAGCCAAATAGATCATCAATTCGGATATTGAGAAAGTAATTAACTTTTACTCTACATATTGCTTTTCGCTTACTGGACACGAGTCCTAACATATCATTCATGTTACCGAATGATTACTAGATGCATAAACATTTTCTTGGGTTAAATACATATGTCCTATTTCTATAATATCTAATACATGTAGATCCGTGCCTCTGTGGCGCATTGGACTAACGCGTTGGACTTCTAATTCAAATGTTGTGGATTCGATTCCAATCAGCGCTTATTTATGCCAGTTTTTTACCCTTGCTATTGCACGCAGATGCTGAACAAACAAACCTTTTTCAATGCGTTTAATCAGAACCAAATGAACTTTGTGCGAAGCAAAGAATAATTACGGAGAACAAAATAAAAAGGAATGGAATAGCCGTAGTCTCATTAGGCATTCCATATGGCGATTCATTAAAAGTTTTTTTTGCAGTAATTACTTTCTAGTAACTACCTTCTTTACACCATGACACTTGATCAAAGAAAAAGCAAAGCCAAATAGGTCATCAATTCGGATATTGAGAAAGTAATTAACTTTTACTTTACATATTGCTTTTCGCTTACTGGACACGAGTCCTAACATATCATTCATGTTACCTGATAATTACTAGATGCATAAACATTTTCGTGGGTTAAATACATATGTCCTATTTCTCTAATTTCTATTTCATGTATGTCCGTGCCACTGTGGCGCAATGGACTAGCGCTTTGGACTTCTAATTTAAAGGTTGTGGGTTCGACTTCCATCAGCGGTGATTTTTGCCAGTTTCTTACCGTTGCTATTGCACACAGATGCTGAACAAACGAACTCTTTTCAATGCAATTAAGCAGAACGAAATGCATTTTATGCGAAGCAAAGAATAATAACGCAAAACAAAATGGAATAGCCGTAGCCTAATTACGCATTCCATAAGCCGATTCATTGAAAAGGTTTTTTTGCAGTAATTACTTTTCATAAAAATTACCACACGTTTTATTTTTATTAACATGTTTCAACTTTACCAAAGTCATCTTCAGAATATTATACAAAAGTTAGATACATACACTAATACAGTAATTACTTTCTAGTATCTACGTTCTCTGCACTCTGCACACTGGAAAAAATAAAAAGGAAAGCGAAATAGGTCATCAATTTGGATATTGACGAAGTGTTTAGATTATTACTCTACACCTTTTTTTGGCTTACTGCACCCGACTCTTATGCTACCATTTATGTTAGCGGATGATAACTAGATGCATAAACATTTTCATGGGTTAAGTTGCTTCAATGCCTAATATATAGATATCCGTACCGCTGTGGCTCAATGGAATAGCGCGTGGGACTTCTAATTCAAAGGTTGTGGGTTAGACTCCCATCAGCGGTGATTTATGCCAGTTTCTTACGGTTGCTATTGCACACAGATGCTGTACAAACGAACCTTTTCTAATGCGTTTCATCAGAAAAAATGCATTTGATGCGAAGCAAAGAATAATAACGCAAAACAAAATAAAAATTAATGGAATAGCCGTAGTCTAATTTGGCATTACATATGCTCATTCATTAAAAGGTGTTTTTGCAGTAATTACTTTCTCTGCACTCTGCACACTGGAAAAAATAAAAAGCAAAGCGAAATAGGTCATCAATTCGGATATTGACGAAGTGTTTAGTCTATTACTCTACATCTTTTTTTGGCTTACTACACACGACCCTTATGTTATCATTTATGTTACCGGATGATTACTAGATGCATCAACATTTTCTTGGGTTAAATTCATATGTCCTATTGCTATAATTTCTAATACATTTATATCCGTGCCGCTGTGGCGCATTGGACTAACGCGTTGGACTTCTAATCCAACGGTTCTGGGTACGACTTCCATCAGCGGTGATTTGTGCCAATTTGTTACCGTTGCTATTGCACGCAGATGCTGAAGAAACAAACTTTTTTTAATGCGTTTAATCAGAACCAAATGAACTTTGTGCGAAGCAAAGAATAATAACGGAGAACAAAATAAAAATAATGGAATAGCCGTAGTCTCATTAGGCATTCCATATGGCGATTCATTAAAAGGTTTTTTTGCAGTAATTACTTTCTAGTAACTACCTTCTTTACACCATGACACTTGATCAAAGAAGAAGCAAAGCCAAATAGATCATCAATTCGGATATTGAGAAAGTAATTAACTTTTACTCTACATATTGCTTTTCGCTTACTGGACACGAGTCCTAACATATCATTCATGTTACCGAATGATTACTAGATGCATAAACATTTTCTTGGGTTAAATACATATGTCCTATTTCTATAATATCTAATACATGTAGATCCGTGCCTCTGTGGCGCAATGGCCTAACGCGTTGTACTCCTAATTCAAATGTTGTGGATTCGATTCCCATCAGCGCTTATTTATGCCAGTTTTTTACCCTTGCTATTGCACGCAGATGCTGAACAAACAAACCTTTTTCAATGCGTTTAATCAGAACCAAATGAATTTTATGCGAAGCAAAGAATAATAACGCAGAACAAAATAAAAAGGAATGGAATAGCCGTAGTCTCATTAGGCATTCCACATGGCGATTCATTAAAAGTTTTTTTTGCAGTAATTACTTTCTAGTAACTACCTTCTTTACACCATGACACTTGATCAAAGAAAAAGCAAAGCCAAATAGGTCATCAATTCGGATATTGAGAAAGTAATTAACTTTTACTTTACATATTGCTTTTCGCTTACTGGACACGAGTCCTAACATATCATTCATGTTACCTGATAATTACTAGATGAATAAACATTTTCGTGGGTTAAATACATATGTCCTATTTCTCTAATTTCTATTTCATGTATGTCCGTGCCGCTGTGGCGCAATGGAGTAGTGCGATGGACTTCTAATTTAAAGGTTGTGGGTTCGATTCTCATCAGCGGTGATTTATGCCAGTTTCTTACCGTTGCTATTACACACAGATGCTGAACAAACGAACCCTTTTCAATGCGTTTAAACAGAACCAAATGCATTTTATGAGAAGCAAAGAATAATAACGCAGAACAAAATAAAAATTAATGGAATAGCCGTAGTCTAATTAGGCATTCCATATGCCTATTCATTAAAAGTTTTTTTTGCAGTAATTACTTTCTAGAACTACCTTCTCTGCACCATGACACTTGATCAAAGAAAAAGCAAAGCCAAATTGTTTTTCGCTTACTGCACACGTGTCCTAACATATCGCTCATGTTACCGGATAATTACTAGATGCATAAATACTTTCTTGGGTTAAATACATATGTCCTATTGCTATAATGTCTAATACATATATGTCCTTGCCGTTGTGCTGCAATGGACTAACGCGTTGTACTTCTAATTCAAAGGTTGAGGGTTCGACTCCCATCAGCGGTGATTTATGCCACTTTCTTACCCTTGCTATTGCACATAGATGCTGAACAAACAAGTCTTTTTCAATGCGTTTAATCAGAAACAAATGCATTTTATGCGAAGCAAAACGCAGAACAAAATAAAAATTAATGGAATGGCTGTATCTAAGTAGGCATTCCATATGCCTATTCATTAAAAGTTTTTTTTGCAGTAATTACTTTCTAGAACTACCTTCTCTGCACAATGACACTTGATCAAAGAAAAAGCAAAGCCAAATTGTTTTTCGCTTACTGAACACGTGTCCTAACATATCGTTCATGTTACCGGATAATTACTAGATGCATAAATACTTTCTTGGATTAAATACATATGTCCTATTGCTATAATGTCTAATACATATATATCCTTGCCGCTGTGCTGCAATGGACTAACGCGTTGCACTTCTAATTCAAAGGTTGAGGGTTCGACTCCCATCAGCGGTGATTTATGCCAGTTTCGTACCGTTGCTATTACACACAGATGCTGAACAAACGAACCCTTTTCAATGCGGTTAATCAGAACCAAATGCATTTTATGCGAAGCAAAGAAAAATAACGCAGAACAAAGTAAAAAGTAATGGAATAGCCGTAGTTTAATTAGGCATTCCATATGTCGATTCATTAAAAGTTTTTTTTGCAGTAATTACTTTCTAGTAACTAACTTCTCCGCACCATGACACTTGACCAAAGAAAAAGCAAAGCCAAATTGTTTTTCGCTTACTGGACACGAGTCCTAACATATCATTCATGTTACCGGATAATTACTAGATGAATAAACATTTTCGTGGGTTAAATACATATGTCCTATTTCTCTAATTTCTATTACATGTATGTCCGTGCCGCTGTGGCGCAATGGAGTAGTGCGATCGACTTCTAATTTAAAGGTTGTGTGTTCGACTCTCATCAGCGGTGATTTATGCCAGTTTCTTACCGTTGCTATTACACACAGATGCTGAACAAACGAACCCTTTTCAATGCGTTTAATCAAAACCAAATGCATTTATGAGAAGCAAAGAATAATAACGCAGAACAAAATAAAAATTATTGGAATAGCCGTAGTCTAATTAGGCATTCCATATGCCTATTCATTAAAAGGTTTTTTTGCAGTAATTACTTTCTAGAACTACCTTCTCTGCACCATGACACTTGGTCAAAGAAAAAGCAAAGCCAAATTGTTTTTCGCTTACTGCACACGGGTCCTAACATTTGGTTCATGTTAACGGATAATTACTAGATGCATAAACATTTCCGTGGGTTAAATACATATGTCCTATTTCTATAATGTCTAATTCATTTATATCCGTGCCGCTGTGGCGCGATGGACTAGCGCGTTGGACTTATAATTCAAAGGTTGAGGGTTCGACTCCCATTAGCGGTGGTTTATGCCACTTTCTTACCCTTGCTATTGCACATAGATGCTGAACAAACGAACCCTTTTCAATGCGGTTAATCAGAACCAAATCCATTTTATGCGAAGCAAAGAATAATAACGCAGAACAAAATAACAATTAATGGAATAGCCGTAGTCTAATTAGGCATTCCATATGCCGATTCATTAAAAGTTTTTTTGCAGTAATTACTTTCTAGTAACTACCTTCTCTGCACCATGACACTTGACCAAAGGAAAAGCAAAGCCAAATTGTTTTTCGCTTACTGGACACGAGTTCTAACATATCATTCATGTTACCGGATAATTACTAGATGCATAAACATTTCCGTGGGTTAAATACATATGTCCTATTTCTATAATGTCTAATACATGTATATCCGTGCCGCTGTGGCGCGATGGACTAGCGCGTTGGACTTATAATTCAAAGGTTGTGGGTTCGAATCCCATCAGCGGTGATTTATGCCAGTTCCTTACCGTTGCCATTGCACACAGAGGCTGAACAAACGAACCTTTTTCAATGCGTTTAATCAGAACCAAATACATTTTATGCGAAGCAAAGAATAATGACGCAGTACAAAATAAAAAGTAATGGAATAGCCGTAGTCTAATTACGCATTCCATATGTCGATTTATTAAAAGTTTTTTTGCAGTAATTACTTTCTCTGCACTCGGCACACTGGAAAAAATAAAAAACAAAGCGAAATAGGTCATCAATTCGGATATTGACGAAGTGTTTAGACTATTACTCTATATCTTATTTTGGCTTACTACAGACGACTCTTATGCTATCATTTATGTTACCGGATGGCTACTAGATGCATGAACATTTAATTGGGTTAAATTGTTCCAATGCCTAATATATACATATCCGTGCCGCTGTTGCGCAATGGACTAGCGCGTTGGTCTTCTAATTCAAAGGTTGTGGGTTCGACTCCCATCAGCGGTAATTGATGCCAGTTTCTTGCCGTTGCTATTGCACACAGATGCTGAACAAACGAAACTTTTTCAACGCGTTTAATCAGAACCAAATGCATTTTATGCGAAACAAAGAATAATGAACGCAAAACAAAATAAAAATTATTGGGATAGCCGTAGTCTAATTAGGCATTCCATCTGCCGATTTATTAAAGATTTTTTGGCAGTAATTACTTTCTCTGCACTCTGCACACTGGAAAAAATAAATAGCAAAGCAAAATAGGTCATGAATTCGGATATTGACGAAGTGTTTAGACTATTTCTCCACATCTTCTTTTTAGCTTACTGCACACGAGTCCTAACATATCATTTATGTTACCGGATGATTACTACAATCATGTTCATAAATTATTGGAAAAACGGCTTTTGAGGCTTTTTTCAGAGTTTTCCCCCTCTCCCCCTACAGTCAGTGTTGATTTTGTGTTGATTTGTGCCCCAAAATACTACCAGTGACTCTGGAAAAGACCTCCAACCAACACTGAAGTGTGGGGGGAGGGGCAAAGTGTTTTTTCCAAAACTATTATGAACATGATTGTCTCTAAAATTTGAGACTTAGTTTTTTTAAGTGGCTTTTTTTATAAATGATTTTGTGTGCGTCTGTGTTGGCTGAATTAAGGACAAGTACTGCTCTGTCATTCCTTATACTGTGCATGATGAGCTGGTTGGTTTTCTTGTTTCATAAACTAGGTTCCAGGCCTCCTATTGTCTGTTTGTTTCTTATTGTTTGTCGTATGTGGCAAGAGCTTATATATCCTTATGTATTATGTCTACATGACTAAAATTGTTCTTTATATAACATAGACACTTCGTAATATAAAAGAAATGGAAAACACACACGTTCCACACACGTTACGCACACATTCCACTCAAGTTCCATAGCCAAGTGTAAAAGGGAAGACTGCAGTAGCACACGTTCCACACGTTCCTTCAAATTTTTATAAAAACTAAACTTGAGTTCAATTTCATTGAATTTCACGGTACGTGTGTAACGTGTTCAATTTAGGTGCAACCGATGGTGAGCACCTTGGAAAGGGTGTGGAACGTGTGCGGAACGTGTCATCAAAGCAACATTTTGGCTCTAAACAAGGGGAACCCCTTTTCAAATTTTTTATGTCATTTACAGACAATCATGTTCATAAATTATTGGAAAAACGGCTTTTGAGGCTTTTTTCAGAGTTTTCCCCCTCTCCCTCTACATTCAGTGTTGATTTTGTGTTGATTTGTGCCCCAAAATACTACCAGTGACTCTGGAAAAGACCTCCAACCAACACTGAAGTGTGGGGGGAAGGGGAAAGTGTTTTTACCAAAACTATTATGAACATGATTGTAGATGCATCAACATTTTCTTGGGTTAAATTGCTCCAATGCCTAATATATATATATCTGTTCCGCTGTGGCGCAATTGACTAGCGCGTTGGACTTCTAACTCAAAGGTTGTGGGTTCGACTCCCATCAACGGTGATTTATGCCTGTTTCCTACCGTTGCTATTGCACACAGATGCTGAACAAACGAACCTTTTTCAATACGTTTAATCCGAACCAAATGCATTTTATGCGAAACAGAGAATAATAAGGCAGAATAAAATAAAATTTAATCGAATAGCCGTAGTATAATTAGGCATTCCATATGCCGATTCATTAAAAGGTTTTTTTGCAGTAGTTACTTTCTACTAACTACCTTCTCTTGTCGGTTCGACTCTCATCAGCGGTGATTTATGCCAGTTTCTTACCGTTGCCATTGCACACAGATGCTGATCAATCGAACCTTTTTCAATACCTTTAATCAGAACCAAATGCATTTTATGCAAAGCAAAGATTAATAACGCAGAACAAAATAAAAATTAATGGAATAGCCGTAGTCGGATTAGGCATTCCATATGTCCACTCATTAAAAGGTTTCCTTGAAGTAATTACTTTCTAGTAAGGCCTAACATATCATTTGTGTTTCCGGATGATTACTACAATCATGTTCATAATAGTTTTGGAAAAACCACTTTCCCCCTCCCCCCTACTCTTCAGTGTTGGTTGGAGGTCTTTTCCAGAGTCGCCGGCAGTATTTTGGGGCACAAAGCAACACAAAATCAACACTGACTGTAGGGGGAGAGGGTGAAAACTCTGAAAAAAGCCTCAAAAACCGTTTTTCCAATAATTTATGAACATGATTGTAGATGCATAAACATTTTCTTGGGCTAAAAACATATGTCCTATTGCTATAGTGTCTAATACAAATATATCCGTGCCGCTGTGGCGCGATGGACTAGCACGTTGGACTTCTAATTCAAAGGTTGTGTGTTCGATTCCTATCAGCGGTCATATATGCCAATTTCTTACCGTTGCTATTGCACAAAGATGCTGAACAAACGAATCTTTTTCAATACCTTTAATCAGAACGAAATGCATTTTAAGCGAAGCAAAGAATAATAACGCAAAGCAAATTAAAAATAATGGAATAGCCGTAGTCTAATTAGGCATTCCATATGCCGATTCATTAAAAGGTTTTTTTGCAGTAATTTCTTTCTAGTAACTACTTTCTCTGCGCCATGACACTTGATAAAAAAAAAGCAAAGCCAAATATGTTATCAATTCGGATATTGACAAAGTATTTAACTTTTACTCTAAATACTGTTTTACGCTTACTGCACACTAGGACTAACATATCATTTATGTTACCGGATGATTACTAGATGCATAAACATTTTCTTGGGTTAAATACATACTATTTCTATAATGTCAAATACATGTATTTTCGTGCCGCTGTTGCGCAATTGACTAGCGCGTTGGGTTGCTAATACAAAGGTTGTGGGCTCGACTCCCATCAGCGGTGATTTATACCAGTTTTTTACCCTTGCTATTGCACACAGATGCTCAACAAAGCAACCTTTTTCAATGCGTTTAATCAGAATCAAATGCATTTTATTCGAAGCGAAGAATAATAACGCAGAGCAAAATAAGAATTAAAGGAATAGCCGTAGTCTAATTAGGCATTCCATATGCCGATTGCTTAAAAGGTTCTTTTGAAGTAATTACTTTCTAGTAACTACCTTCTCTGCACCTTGTCACTTGATGAAGGAAAAAGCAAAGCCAAATAGGCCATCAATTTGGATATTGACAAAGTATTTAACTTTTACTCTACATATTGTTTTTCGCTTACTGGACAAGAGTCCTAACATATCATTTATATTACCGGATGATTGCTAGATGCATAAACATTTTCTTGGGTTAAATACATATGTCCTATTGCTATAATGTCTAATACATATATATCCGTGCAGCTGTGGCGCGTTGGACTAGCGCGTTGGATTCTAATTCAAAGGTTGTGGGTACGACTCCCATCAGCGGTGATTTATGCCAGTTTCTTACCGTTGCTATTGCACACAGATTCTGAACAAATAAACTTTTTTCAATGCGTTTAATCAGAACCAAATGCATTTTATGCGAAGCAAAGAATAATAACGCAGAACAAAATAAAAAGTGATGGAATAGCTGTAGTCTAATTAGGCATACCATATGCCGACTCATTAAAAGGTTTTTTTGCAGTAATTACTTTCTATTAACTTCCTTCTTTGCACCATGTCACTTGATCAAAGAAAAAGCAAAGCCAAATAGGCCATCAATTCGGATATTGACAAAGTATTTAACTTTTACTCTACATATTGTTTTTCGCTTACTGGACACGAGTCCTAACATATCATTTATGTTACCGGATGATTGCTAGATGCATAAACATTTACTTGGGTTAAATACATATGTCCTATTGCTATAATGTCTAATACATTTATATCCGTGCCGCTGTAGCGCATTGGACTAGCGCGTTGGACTTCCTATTCAAAGGGTGTGGGTACGACTACCATCAGCGGTGATTTATGCCAGTTTCTTACCGTTGCTATTGCACAAAGATGCTGAACAAACAAACTTTTTTTCAATGCGTTTAATCAGAACCAAATGCATTTTATGCGAAGCAAAGAATAATAACGCAGAACCAAATGAAAAGTAATGGAATAGCCGTAGTCTAATTAGGCATTCCATATGGCGACTGACTCATTAAAAGGTTTTTTTGAAGTAATTACTTTCTAGTAACTACCTTCTTTGCACCATGTCACTTGATCAAAGAAAAAGCAAAGCCAAATAGGTCATCAATTCGGATATTGACAAAGTAATTAACTTTTACTCTACATATTGTGTTTCGCTTACTGGACACGACTCCTAACATATCATTTATGTTACCGGATGATTACTAGATGCATAAACATTTTCTTGGGTTAAATACATATGTCGTATTGCTATAATGTCTAATACATTTATATCCGTGCCGCTGTGGCCCATTGGACTAGCGAGTTGGATTCTAATTAAAAGGTTGTGGGTACGACTCCTATCAGCGGTGACTTATGCCAGTTTTTTACCCTTGCTATTGCACACAGATGCTGAACAAACAAACTTTTTTCAATGCGTTTAATCAGAACCAAATGCATTTTATGCGAAGCAAAGAATAATAACGCAGAACAAAATGAAAAGTAATGGAATAGCCGTAGTATAATTAGGCATTCCATATGCCGACTCATTAAACGTTTTTTTTGCAGTAATTACTTTCTAGTAATTACCTTCTTTGCACCATGTCACTTGATCAAAAAAAAGCAAAGCCAAATAGCTCATCAATTCGGATATTGACAAAGTAATTAACTTTTACTCTACATATTGTTTTTCGCTTACTGGACACGAGTCCTAACATATCATTTATGTTACCGGATGATTGCTAGATGCATAAACATTTACTTGGGTTAAATACATATGTCCTATTGCTATAATGTCTAATACATTTATATCCGTGCCGCTGTAGCGCATTGGACTAGCGCGTTGGACTTCTATTCAAAGGTGTGGGTACGACTACCATCAGCGGTGATTTATGCCAGTTTCTTACCGTTGCTATTGCACAAAGATGCTGAACAAACAAACTTTTTTCAATGCGTTTAATCAGAACCAAATGCATTTTATGCGAAGCAAAGAATAATAACGCAGAACAAATAAAAGTAATGGAATAGCCGTAGTCTAATTAGGCATTCCATATGGCGACTGACTCATTAAAAGGTTTTTTTGAAGTAATTACTTTCTAGTAACTACCTTCTTTGCACCATGTCACTTGATCAAAGAAAAAGCAAAGCCAAATAGGTCATCAATTCGGATATTGACAAAGTAATTAACTTTTACTCTACATATTGTTTTTCGCTTACTGGACACGAGTCCTAAC
Source organism: Hydractinia echinata (assembly GCA_030067915.1). Classification (NCBI taxonomy): domain Eukaryota; kingdom Metazoa; phylum Cnidaria; class Hydrozoa; order Anthoathecata; family Hydractiniidae; genus Hydractinia; species Hydractinia echinata. The sequence continues at coordinate 7,015 of JASGCC010001970.1, read as the reverse complement.
ATATCATTTATGTTACCGGATGATTACTAGATGCATAAACATTTTCTTGGGTTAAATACATATGTCCTATTTCTATAATGTCTAATACATTATATCCGTGCCGCTGTGCGCATGGACTAGCGCGTTGGTTCTAATTCAAAGGTTGTGGGTTCGACTCCCATCAGCGGTGATTTATGCCAGTTTCTTACCGTTGCTATTGCACACAGATGCTGAACAAACAACTTTTTTCAATGCGTTTAATCAGAACCAAATGCATTTTATGCGAAGCAAAGAATAATAACGCAGAACAAAATAAAAAGTAATGGAATAGCCGTAGTCTAATTAGGCATTCCATATGCCGACTCATTAAAAGGTTTTTTTGCAGTAATTACTTTCTAGTAACTTCCTTCTTTGCACCATGTCACTTGATCAAAGAAAAAGCAAAGCCAAATAGGCCATCAATTCGGATATTGACAAAGTTTTAACTTTTACTCTACATATTGTTTTTCGCTTACTGGACACGAGTCCTAACATATCATTTATGTTACCGGATGATTGCTAGATGCATAAACATTTTCTTGGGTTAAATACATATGTCCTATTGCTATAATGTCTAATACATATATATCCGTGCAGCTGTGGCGCGTTGGACTAGCGCGTTGGATTCTAATTCAAAGTTTGTGGGTACGACTCCCATCAGCGGTGATTTATGCCAGTTTCTTACCGTTGCTATTGCACACAGATTCTGAACAAACAACAATTTTTTCAATGCGTTTAATCAAAACCAAATGCATTTTATGCGAAGCAAAGAGTAATAACGCAGAACAAAATAAAAAGTGATGGAATAGCTGTAGTCTAATTAGGCATACCATATGCCGACTCATTAAAAGGTTTTTTTGCAGTAACTACTTTCTATTAACTTCCTTCTTTGCACCATGTCACTTGATCAAAGAAAAAGCAAAGCCAAATAGGCCATCAATTCGGATATTGAGAAAGTATTTAACTTTTACTCTACATATTGTTTTTCGCTTACTGGACACGAGTCCTAACATAACATTCATGTTACCGGATGATTACTAGATGCATAAACATTTTCTTGGGTTAAATACATATGTCCTATTTCTATAATGTCTAATACATGTATATCCGTGCCGCTGTGGCACAATGGACAAGCGCGTTGGCCTTCTAATTCAAAGGTTGTGGTTCGACTCCATCAGCGGTGATTTATGCCAGTTTCTTACCCTTGCTATTGCACACAGATGCTGAACAAACGAACTTTTTCAATGCGTTTAATCAGAACCAAATGCATTTATGCGAAGCAAAGAATAATAACGCAGAACAAAATAAAAAGTAATGGAATAGCCGTAGTCTAATTAGGCATTCCATATGCCGATTCATTAAAATTTTTTTGCAGTAATTACTTTCTAGTAACTACCTTCTTTGCACCATCACTTGATCAAAGAAAAAGCAAAGCCAAATAGCCATCAATTCGGATATTGACAAAGTATTTAACTTTTACTCTACATATTGTTTTTCGCTTACTGGACACGAGTCCTAACATATCATTTATGTTACCGGATGATTGCTAGATGCATAAACATTTTCTTGGGTTAAATACATATGTCCTATTTCTATAATGTCTAATACATTTATACTTGTAATGGACTAGCGCGTTGGACTTCTAATTCAAAGGTTGTGGGTTCGACTCCCATCAGCGGTGATTTATGCCAGTTTCTTACCTTGCTATTGCACACAGATGCTGAACAAACGAACCTTTTTCAATGCGTTTAATCAGAACCAAATGCATTTTATGCGAAGCAAAGAATAATAACGCAGAAAAAATAAAAAGTAATGGAATAGCCGTAGTCTAATTAGGCATTCCATATGCCGATTCATTAAAATTTTTTTGCAGTAATTACTTTCTAGTAACTACCTTCTTGCACCATCACTTGATCAAAGAAAAACAAAGCAAATAGGTCATCAATTCGGATATTGACAAAGTATTTAACTTTTACTCTACATATTGTTTTTCGCTTACTGGACACGAGTCCTAACATATCATTTATGTTACCGGATGATTGCTAGATGCATAAACATTTTCTTGGGTTAAATACATATGTCCTATTTCTATAATGTCTAATACATTATATCCGTGCCGCTGTGGCGCAATGGACTAGCGCGTTGGACTTCTAATTCAAAGGTTGTGGGTTCGACTCCCATCAGCGGTGATTTATGCCAGTTTCTTACCTTGCTATTGCACACAGATGCTGAACAAACGAACCTTTTTCAATGCGTTTAATCAGAACCAAATGCATTTTATGCGAAGCAAAGAATAATAACGCAGAAAAAATAAAAAGTAATGGAATAGCCGTAGTCTAATTAGGCATTCCATATGCCGATTCATTAAAAGTTTTTTTGCAGTAATTACTTTCTAGTAACTACCTTCTTTGCACCATGACACTTGATCAAGAAAAAGCAAAGCCAAATAGGCCATCAATTCGGATATTGACAAAGTATTTAACTTTTACTCTACATATTGTTTTTCGCTTACTGGACACGAGTCCTAACATATCATTTATGTTACCGGATGATTACTAGATGCATAAACATTTTCTTGGGTTAAATACATATGTCCTATTTCTATAATGTCTAATACATGTATATCCGTGCCGCTGTGGCGCAATGGACTAGCGCGTTGGACTTCTAATTCAAAGGTTGTGGTTCGACTCCCATCAGCGGTGATTTATGCCAGTTTCTTACCTTGCTATTGCACACAGATGCTGAACAAACGAACCTTTTTCAATGCGTTTAATCAGAACCAAATGCATTTTATGCGAAGCAAAGAATAATAACGCAGAACAAAATAAAAAGTAATGGAATAGCCGTAGTCTAATTAGGCATTCCATATGCCGATTCATTAAAAGTTTTTTTGCAGTAATTACTTTCTAGTAACTACCTTCTTGCACCATGACACTTGATCAAAGAAAAAGCAAAGCCAAATAGGCCATCAATTCGGATATTGACAAAGTATTTAACTTTTACTCTACATATTGTTTTTGCTTACTGGACACGAGTCCTAACATATCATTTATGTTACCGGATGATTGCTAGATGCATAAACATTTTCTTGGGTTAAATACATATGTCCTATTCTATAATGTCTAATACATTATATCCGTGCCGCTGTGGCGCAATGGACTAGCGCGTTGGACTTCTAATTCAAAGGTGTGGGTTCGACTCCCATCAGCGGTGATTTATGCCAGTTTCTTACCGTTGCTATTGCACACAGATGCTGAACAAACAAACCTTTTTCAATGCGTTTAATCAGAACCAAATGCATTTTATGCGAAGCAAAGAATAATAACGCAGAACAAAATAAAAGTAATGGAATAGCCGTAGTCTAATTAGGCATTCCATATGCCGATTCATTAAAAGTTTTTTTGCAGTAATTACTTTCTAGTAAATACACTTGATCAAAGAAAAAGAAACCAAATAGGCCATCAATTCGGATATTGACAAAGTATTTAACTTTTACTCTACATATTGTTTTCGCTTACTGGACACGAGTCCTAACATATCATTTATGTTAGGATGATTGTTAGATGCATAAACATTTTGGGTTAAATACATATGTCCTATTTCTATAATGTCTAATACATGTATACCGTGCCGCTGTGGCGCAATGGACTAGCGCGTTGGACTTCTAATTCAAAGGTTGTGGGTTCGACTCCCATCAGCGGTGATATATGCAGTTTCTTACCGTTGCTATTGCACACAGATGCTGAACAAACGAACCTTTTTCAATGCGTTTAATCAGAACCAAATGCATTTTATGTGAAGCAAAGAATAATAACGCAGAACAAAATAAAAAGTAATGGAATAGCCGTAGTCTAATTAGGCATTCCATATGCCGATTCATTAAAAGATTTTTTGCAGTAATACTTTCTAGTAACTACCTTCTCTGCACCATGACACTTGATCAAAGAAAAAAGCAAAGCCAAATTGTTTTTCGCTTACTGGACACGAGTCCTAACATATCATTCATTACCGGATAATTACTAGATGCAAAACATTTTCGTGGGTTAAATACATATGTCCTATTTCTATAATGTCTAATACATGTATATCCGTGCCGCTGTGGCGCAATGGACTAGCGCGTGGACTTCTAATTCAAAGGTTGTGGGTTCGACTCCCATCAGCGGTGATTTATGCCAGTTTCTTACCCTTGCTATTGCACACAGATGCTGAACAAACGAACCTTTTTCAATGCGTTTAATCAGAACCAAATGCATTTTATGCGAAGCAAAGAATAATAACGCAGAACAAAATAAAGAATGGAATAGCCGTAGTCTAATTAGGCATTCCATATGCCGATTCATTAAAAGGTTTTTTTGCAGTAATTACTTTCTAGTAACTACCTTCTCTGCACCATGACACTTGATCAAAAAAAAGCAAAGCCAAATAGGCCATCAATTCGGATATTGACAAAGTATTAACTTTTACTCTACATATTGTTTTTGCTTACTGGACACGAGTCCTAACATATCATTCATGTTACCGGATGATTGCTAGATGCATAAACATTTCTTGGGTTAAATACATATGTCCTATTTCTATAATGTAATACATGTAACCGTGCCGCTGTGGCGCAATGGACTAGCGCGTTGGACTTCTAATTCAAAGGTTGTGGGTTCGACTCCCATCAGCGGTGATATATGCAGTTTCTTACCGTTGCTATTGCACACAGATGCTGAACAAACGAACCTTTTTCAATGCGTTTAATCAGAACCAAATGCATTTTATGCGAAGCAAAGAATAATAACGCAGAACAAAATAAAAAGTAATGGAATAGCCGTAGTCTAATTAGGCATTCCATATGCCGATTCATTAAAAGATTTTTTGCAGTAATACTTTCTAGTAACTACCTTCACTGCACCATGACACTTGATCAAAGAAAAAGCAAAGCCAAATTGTTTTTCGCTTACTGGACACGAGTCCTAACATATCATTCATGTTACCGGATAATTACTAGATGCAAAACATTTTCTTGGGTTAAATACATATGTCCTATTTCTATAATGTCTAATACATATATATCCGTGCCGCTGTGGCGCAATGGACTAGCGCGTTGGACTTCTAATTCAAAGGTTGTGGGTTCGACTCCCATCAGCGGTGATTTATGCCAGTTTCTTACCGTTGCTATTGCACACAGATGCTGAACAAACGAACCTTTTTCAATGCGTTTAATCAGAACCAAATGCATTTTATGCGAAGCAAAGAATAATAACGCAGAACAAATAAAAAGTAATGGAATAGCCGTAGTCTAATTAGGCATTCCATATGCCGATTCATTAAAAGGTTTTTTTGCAGTAATTACTTTCTAGTAATACACTTGATCAAAGAGAAAGCAAAGCCAAATAGGCCATCAATTCGGATATTGAAAAGTATTTAACTTTTACTCTACATATTGTTTTTTGCTTACTGGACACGAGTCCTAACATATCATTTATGTTACGGATGATTGTTAGATGCATAAACATTTTCTTGGGTTAAATACATATGTCCTATTTCTATAATGTAATACATGTATATCCGTGCGCTGTGGCGCAATGGACTAGCGCGTTGGACTTCTAATTCAAAGGTTGTGGGTTCGACTCCCATCAGCGGTGATTTATGCAGTTTCTTACCGTTGCTATTGCACACAGATGCTGAACAAACGAACCTTTTTCAATGCGTTTAATCAGAACCAAATGCATTTTATGCGAAGCAAAGAATAATAACGCAGAACAAAATAAAAAGTAATGGAATAGCCGTAGTCTAATTAGGCATTCCATATGCCGATTCATTAAAAGTTTTTTTGCAGTAATTACTTTCTAGTAACTACCTTCTCTGCACCATGACACTTGATCAAAGAAAAGCAAAGCCAAATAGGCCATCAATTCGGATATTGACAAAGTATTTAACTTTTACTCTACATATTGTTTTTGCTTACTGGACACGAGTCCTAACATATCATTTATGTTACAGGATGATTGTTAGATGCATAAACATTTTCTTGGGTTAAATACATATGTCCTATTTCTATAATGTATAATACATGTATACCGTGCCGCTGTGGCGAATGGACTAGCGCGTTGGACTTCTAATTCAAAGGTTGTGGGTTCGACTCCCATCAGCGGTGATTTATGCCAGTTTCTTACCGTTGCTATTGCACACAGATGCTGAACAAACGAACCTTTTTCAATGCGTTTAATCAGAACCAAATGCATTTTATGCGAAGCAAAGAATAATAACGCAGAACAAAATAAAAAGTAATGGAATAGCCGTAGTCTAATTAGGCATTCCATATGCCGATTCATTAAAAGGTTTTTTGCAGTAATTACTTTCTAGTAATACACTTGATCAAAGAAAAAGAACCAAATAGGCCATCAATTCGGATATTGACAAAGTATTTAACTTTTACTCTACATATTGTTTTTCGCTTACTGGACACGAGTCCTAACATATCATTATGTTAGGATGATTGTTAGATGCATAAACATTTTTTGGTTAAATACATATGTCCTATTTCTATAATGTCTAATACATGTATACCGTGCCGCTGTGGCGCAATGGACTAGCGCGTTGGACTTCTAATTCAAAGGTTGTGGGTTCGACTCCCATCAGCGGTGATTATATGCAGTTTCTTACCGTTGCTATTGCACACAGATGCTGAACAAACGAACCTTTTTCAATGCGTTTAATCAGAACCAAATGCATTTTATGCGAAGCAAAGAATAATAACGCAGAACAAAATAAAAAGTAATGGAATAGCCGTAGTCTAATTAGGCATTCCATATGCCGATTCATTAAAAGTTTTTTGCAGTAATTACTTTCTAGTAACTACCTTCTCTGCACCATGACACTTGATCAAAGAAAAAGCAAAGCCAAATTGTTTTTCGCTTACTGGACACGAGTCCTAACATATCATTCATGTTACCGGATAATTACTAGATGCAAAACATTTTCGTGGGTTAAATACATATGTCCTATTTCT
>JASGCC010001969.1:0-31473 GCA_030067915.1 Hydractinia echinata | reverse complement strand
TTGGCGTCACATATTTCGTACCAACATGTATTTAGCGATATTTTTCTGATATTACTAGGTTGCATCGCTTTTAACAGTGAAACGATTGACTGTGGGACTTAATTGAACTGATTTTGGACTTTGACCTTATAAATGTGATAAATGAGACAATTGGACTCCAAGAAATAACATTCTTCTTAATTTGACATGATTGCTGGAACTCAGCAATTACACTGGGCGCTGTGGTAGCGCTTTATTTAAAAATTTAGATAAATAAGTCATTTTTACTGTGGGACCAATCCTAGCCGTTAGCGCGCGCTGAAGAAATAGAGACAGTTTCAAAAAATACATTTCATTGACTTTCTAACGGTATCAGTCCGTTTGAGTTACAACGGTTGCGTCACATATTCGTACCAACATGTATTTAGCGATATTTTTCTGATATTACTAGGTTGCATCGCTTTTAACAGTGAAACGATTGACTGTGGGACTTAATTGAACTGATTTTGGACTTTGACCTTATAAATGTGATAAATGAGACAATTGGACTCCAAGAAATAACATTCTTCTTAATTTGACATGATTGCTGGAACTCAGCAATTACACTGGGCGCTGTGGTAGCGCTTTATTTAAAATTTAGATAAATAAGTCATTTTTTTACTGTGGGACCAATCCTAGCCGTTAGCGCGCGCTGAAGAAATAGAGACAGTTTCAAAAACTACATTTCATTGACTTTCTAACGGTATCAGTCCGTTTGAGTTACAACGGTTGCGTCACATATTCGTACCAACATGTATTTAGCGATATTTTCTGATATTACTAGGTTGCATCGCTTTTAAACGTGAAACGATTGACTGTGGGACTTAATTGAACTGATTTTGGACTTTGACCTTATAAATGTGATAAATGAGACAATTGGACTCCAAGAAATAACATTCTTCTTAATTTGACATGATTGCTGGAACTCAGCAATTACACTGGCGCTGTGGTAGCGCTTTATTTAAAATTTAGATAAATAAGTCATTTTTTACTGTGGACCAATCCTAGCGTTAGCGCGCGCTGAAGAAATAGAGACAGTTTCAAAAACTACATTTCATTGACTTTCTAACGGTATCAGTCCGTTTGAGTTACAACGGTTGCGTCACATATTCGTACCAACATGTATTTAGCGATATTTTTCTGATATTACTAGGTTGCATCGCTTTTAACAGTGAAACGATTGACTGTGGGACTTAATTGAACTGATTTTGGACTTTGACCTTATAAATGTGATAAATGAGACAATTGGACTCCAAGAAATAACATTCTTCTTAATTTGACATGATTGCTGGAACTCAGCAATTACACTGGGCGCTGTGTAGCGCTTTATTTAAAAATTTGATAAATAAGTCATTTTTACTGTGGGACCAATCCTAGCCGTTAGCGCGGCTGAAGAAATAGAGACAGTTTCAAAAACTACATTTCATTGACTTTCTAACGGTTTTAGTCCGTTTGAGTTACAACGGTTGCGTCACATATTCGTACCAACATGTATTTAGCGATATTTTTCTGATATTACTAGGTTGCATCGCTTTTAACAGTGAAACGATTGACTGTGGGACTTAATGAACTGATTTTGGACTTTGACCTTATAAATGTGATAAATGAGACAATTGGACTCCAAGAAATAACATTCTTCTTAATTTGACATGATTGCTGGAACTCAGCAATTACACTGGGCGCTGTGGTAGCGCTTTATTTAAAATTTAGATAAATAAGTCATTTTTTACTGTGGGACCAATCTCTAGCCGTTAGCGCGCGCTGAAGAAATAGAGACAGTTTCAAAAACTACAATTCATTGACTTTCTAACGGTATCAGTCCTTGAGTTACAACGGTTGCGTCACATATTCGTACCAACATGTATTTAGCGATATTTTTCTGATATTACTAGGTTGCATCGCTTTTAACAGTGAAACGATTGACTGTGGGACTTAATTGAACTGATTTTGGACTTTGACCTTATAAATGTGATAAATGAGACAATTGGACTCCAAGAAATAACATTCTTCTTAATTGACATGATTGCTGGAACTCAGCAATTACACTGGGCGCTGTGGTAGCGCTTTATTTAAAAATTTAGATAAATAAGTCATTTTTACTGTGGGACCAATCCTAGCCGTTAGCGGCGCTGAAGAAATAGAGACAGTTTCAAAAACTACATTTCATTGACTTTCTAACGGTATCAGTCCGTTTGAGTTACAACGGTTGCGTCACATATTCGTACCAACATGTATTTAGCGATATTTTTCTGATATTACTAGGTTGCATCGCTTTAACAGTGAAACGATTGACTGTGGGACTTAATTGAACTGATTTTGGACTTTGACCTTATAAATGTGATAAATGAGACAATTGGACTCCAAGAAATAACATTCTTCTTAATTTGACATGATTGCTGGAACTCAGCAATTACACTGGGCGCTGTGGTAGCGCTTTATTTAAAAATTTAGATAAATAAGTCATTTTTACTGTGGGACCAATTCTAGCCGTTAGGCGGCGCTGAAGAAATAGAGACAGTTTCAAAAACTACATTTCATTGACTTTCTAACGGTATCAGTCCGTTTGAGTTACAACGGTTGCGTCACATATTCGTACCAACATGTATTTAGCGATATTTTTCTGATATTACTAGGTTGCATCGCTTTTTAACAGTGAAACGATTGACTGTGGGACTTAATTGAACTGATTTTGGACTTTGACCTTATAAATGTGATAAATGAGACAATTGGACTCCAGAAATAACATTCTTCTTAATTTGACATGATTGCTGGAACTCAGCAATTAACACTGGGCGCTGTGGGTAGCGCTTTATTTAAAAAATTTATGATAAATAAGTCATTTTTACTGTGGGACCAATCCTAGCCGTTAGCGCGCGCTGAAGAAATAGAGACAGTTTCAAAAAACTACATTTCATTGACTTTCTAACGTATCAGTCCGTTTGAGTTACAACGGTTTGCGTACATATTCGTACCAACATGTATTTAGCGATATTTTTCTGATATTACTAGGTTGCATCGCTTTTAACAGTGAAACGATGACTGTGGGACTTAATTGAACTGATTTTGGACTTTGACCTTATAAATGTGAATAAATGAACAATTGGACTCCAAGAAATAACATTCTTCTTTAATTTGACATGATTGCTGGAACTCAGCGATTACACTGGGCGCTGTGGTAGCGCTTTATTTAAAAATTTAGATAAATAAGTCATTTTTTACTGGGGGGACCAATCCTAAGCCGTTAGCGCGCGCTGAAGAAATAGAGACAGTTTCAAAAATACAATTTCATTGACTTTTCTAACGGTATCAAGTCCGTTTGAGTTACAACGGTTGCGTCACATATTCGTACCAACATGTATTTAGCGATATTTTTCTGATATTACTAGGTTTGCATCGCTTTTAACAGTGAAACGATTGACTGTGGGACTTAATTGAACTGATTTTGGACTTTGACCTTATAAATGTGAATAAATGAGACAATTGGACTCCAAGAAATAACATTCTTCTTAATTTGACATGATTGCTGGAACTCAGCAATTACACTGGGCGCTGTGGGGTAGCGCTTTATTTAAAATTTAGATAAATAAGTCATTTTTTCTGTGGGAGCAATCCTAGCCTGTTAGCGCGCGCTGAAGGAAATAGAGACAGTTTCAAAACTACATTTCATTGACTTTCTAACGGTATCGAGTCCGTTTGAGTTACAACGGTTGCGTCACATATTCGTACCAACATGTATTTAAAGCGGGGGGATATTTTCTGATATTACTAGGTTGCATCGCTTTTAACAGTGGAAAACGATTGACTGTGGGACTTAATTGAACTAATTTTGGACCTTTGACCTTATAAATGTGATAAAGGACACAATTGGACTCCAAGAAATAACATTCTTCTCAATTTGAACATGATTGCTGGAACTCAGCAATTACACTGGGCGCTGGTGGTAGCGCTTTCATTTAAAAAATTTTGATAAATAAGTCATTTTTCACTGGTGGGAAACCAATCCTAGCCATGTAGCGGCGCGCTGAAGAAATAGAGACAGTTTCAAAAACAATTTCATTGACTTCTAACGGTATCAGTCCGTTTGAGTTACAACGGTTGGCGTCACATATTCGTACCAACATGTATTTAGCGACATTTTTCTGATATTACTAGGTTGCATCGCTTTTAACAGTGAAACGATTGACTGTGGGACTTAATTGAACTGATTTTGGACTTTAACCTTATAAATGTGATAAATGAGACAATTGGCCTCCAAGAAATAACATTCTTCTTAATTTGACATGATTGCTGGAACTCAGCGAATTAAACACTGGGCGCTGTGGTAGCGCTTTATTTAAAAATTTAGATAAATAAGTCATTTTTTACTGTAGGACCAATCCTAGCCGTTAGCACGCGCTGAAGAAATAGAGACAGTTTCAAAAACTACATTTCATTGACTTTCTAACGGTATCAGTCCGTTTGAGTTACAACGGTTGCGTCACATATTTCGTACCAACCATGTATTTAGCGATATTTTTCTGATATTACTAGGTTGCATCGCTTTTAACAGTGAAACGATTGACTGTGGGACTTAATTGAACTGATTTTGGACTTTGACCTTATAAATGTGATAAATGAGACAATTGGACTCCAAGAAATAACATTCTTTCTTTAATTTGACATGATTGCTGGAACTCAGCGATTACACTGGGCGCTGTGGTAGCGCTTTATTTAAAATTTAGATAAATAAGTCATTTTTACTGTGGGGACCAATCCTAGCCGTTAAGCGCTCGCTGAAGAAATAGAGACAGTTTCAAAACTACATTTCATTGACTTTCTAACGGTATCAGTCCCTTTGAGTTACAACGGTTGCGTCACATATTCGTACTAACATGTATTTAGCGATAATTTTCTGATATTTACTAGGTTGCAATCGCTTTTAACAGTGAAACGATTGACTGTGGGACTTAATTGAACTGATTTTGACTTGACCTTATAAATGTGATAAATAAGACAAATTGGACTCCAAGAAAAACATTCTTCTTAATTTGACATGGATTGCTGAACTCAGCAATTACACTGGGCGCTGTGGTAGCCTTTTATTTAAAAATTTAGATAAATAAGTCATTTTTACTGTGGGAACCAATCTAGCCGTTAGCACGCGCTGAGAAATAGAGACAGTTTCAAAAAACTACAATTTCATTGACTTTCTAACGGTATCCGTCCGTTGAGTTACAAACGGTTTGCGTCACATATTCGTACAACATGTATTTAGCGATATTTTTCTGATATTACTAGGTTGCATCGCTTTTAACAGTGAAACGATTGACTGTGGGACTTAATTGAACTGATTTTGGACTTTGACCTTATAAATGTGATAAATGAGACAATTGGGACTCCAAGGAAATAACATTCTTCTTAATTTGACATGATTGCTGGAAACTCAGCGATTACACTGGGCGCTGTGGGTAGCGCTTTATTTAAAAAATTTAGATAATAAGTCATTTTTTACTGTGGGACCAATCCTAGCCGTTTAGCGCGCGCTGAAGAAATAGAAGACAGTTTCAAAAACTACATTTCATTGACTTTCTAACGGTATCAGTCCGTTTGAGTTACAACGGTTGCGTCACATATTTCGCACCAAACATGTATTTAGCGATATTTTTCTGATATTACTAGGTTTGCATCGCTTTTAACAGTGAAAACGATTGACTGTGGGACTTAATTGAACTGATTTTGGACTTTGACCTTATAAATGTGATAAATGAGACAATTGGACTCCAAGAAATAACATTCTTCTTAATTTGACATGATGCTGGAACTCAGCGATTACACTGGGCGCTGTGGTAGCGTTTTATTTAAAAATTTAGATAAATAAGTCATTTTTTCACTGTGGACCAATCCTAGCCGTTTAGCGCGCGCTGAAAAAATAGAGACAGTTTCAAAAACTACATTTCATTGACTTTCTAACGGTATCAGTCCGTTTGAGTTACAACGGTTGCGTCACATATTCGTACCAACATGTATTTAGCGATATTTTTTCTGATATTACTAGGTTGCATCGCTTTTTAACAGTGAAACGATTGACTGTGGGGACTTAATTGAACTGATTTTGGACTTTGACCTTATAAATGTGATAAATGAGACAATTGGACTCCAAGAAATAACATTCTTCTTAATTGACATGATTGCTGGAACTCAGCGATTACACTGGGCGCTGTGGTAGCGCTTTATTTAAAAATTTAGATAAATAGTCATTTTTACTGTTGGGCCAATCCTAGCCGTTAGCACGCGCTTGAAGAAATAGAGACAGTTTCAAAAACTACATTCATTGACTTTCTAACGGTATCAGTCCGTTTTGAGTTACAACGGTTGCGTCACATATTCGTACCAAACTGTATTTAGCGACATTTTTCTGATATTACTAGGTTGCATCGCTTTTTAACAGTGAAACGATTGACTGTGGGGACTTAATTGAACTGATTTTGGACTTTGACCCTTAATAAATGTGATAAATGAACACAATTGGACTCCAAGAAATAACATTCTTCTTAATTTGACATGATTGCTGGAACTCAGCAATTACACTGGGCGCTGTGGTAGCGCTTTATTTAAAAATTTAGATAAATAAGTCATTACTGGGACCAATCCTAGCGCTCGCGCTGAAGAAATAGAGACAGTTTCAAAAACTACATTTCATTGACTTTCTAACTGGTATCATCCGTTTGAGTTACAACGGTTGCGTCACATATTCGTACCAACTGTATTTAGCGATATTTCGATATACTAGGTTGCATCGCTTTTAACAGTGAAACGATTGACTGTGGGACTTAATGAATTGATTGACTTGACCTTTATAAAGTGATAAATGAGACAATTGGACTCCAAGAAATAACATTCTTCTTAATTTGACATGATTGCTGGAACTCAGCGATTACACTGGGCGCTGTGGTAGCGCTTTATTTTAAAAATTTAGATTAATAAGTCATTTTTACTGTGGGACCAATCCTAGCCGTTAGCGCGCGCTGAAGAAATAGAGACAGTTTCAAAAACTACATTTCATTGACTTTCTAACGGTATCAGTTCCGTTTGAGTTACAACGGTTGGCGTCACATATTCGTACAACATGTATTTAGCGATATTTTTCTGATATTACTAGGTTGCATCGCTTTTTTTTCGTTGTAACTCAAACGGACTGATACCGTTAGAAAGTCAATGAAATGTAGTTTTTGAAACTGTCTCTATTCTTCAGCGCGCTAACGGCTAGGATTGGTCCCACAGTAAAAAATGACTTATTTATCTAAATTTTTAAAATAAAGCGTACCACAGCGCCCAGTGTAATTGCTGAGTTCCAGCAATCATGTCAAATTAAGAAGAATGTTATTTCTTGGATCCAATTGTCTCATTTATCACATTTATAAGTCAAAGTCCAAAATCAGTTCAATTAAGTCCCACGTCAATCGTTTCACTGTTAAAGGATGCAACCTAGTAATATCAAAAAATATCGCTAAATACATGTTGGTACGAATATGTGACGCAACCGTTGTAACTCAAACGGACTGATACCGTTAGAAGTCAATGAAATGTAGTTTTTGAAACTGTCTCTATTTCTTTCGCGCGCTAACGGCTAGGATTGGTCCCACAGTAAAAAATGACTTATTTATCTAAATTTTAAATAAAGCGCTACCACAGCGCCAGTGTAATCGCTGAGTTCCAGCAATCATGTCAAATTAAGAAGAATGTTATTTCTTGGAGTCCAATTGTCTCATTTACACATTTATAAGGTCAAAGTCCAAAATTCAGTTCAATTAAGTCCCACAGTCAATCGTTTCAACTGTTAAAAGCGATGCAACCTAGTAATATCAGAAAAATATCGCTAAATACATGTTGGTACGAATATGTGACGCAACCGTTGTAACTCAAACGGACTGATACCGTTAGAAAGTCAATGAAATGTAGTTTTTGAAACTGTCTCTATTTCTTCAGCGCGCGCTAACGGCTAGGATTGGTCCCACAGTAAAAAATGACTTATTTATCTAAATTTTTAAATAAAGCGCTACCACAGCGCCCAGTGTAATTGCTGAGTTCCAGCAATCATGTCAAATTAAGAAGAATGTTATTTCTTGGAGTCCAATTGTCTCATTTATCACATTTATAAGGTCAAAGTCCAAAATCAGTTCAATTAAGTCCCACAGTCAATCGTTTCACTGTTAAAAGCGATGCAACCTAGTAATATCAGAAAAATATCGCTAAATACATGTTGGTACGAATATGTGACGCAACCGTTGTAACTCAAACGGACTGATACCGTTAGAAAGTCAATGAAATGTAGTTTTTGAAACTGTCTCTATTTCTTCAGCGCGCGCTAACAGCTAGGATTGGTCCCACAGTAAAAAATGACTTATTTATCTAAATTTTTAAATAAAGCGCTACCACAGCGCCCAGTGTAATTGCTGAGTTCCAGCAATCATGTCAAATTAAGAAGAATGTTATTTCTTGGAGTCCAATTGTCTCATTTATCACATTTATAAGGTCAAAGTCCAAAATCAGTTCAATTAAGTCCCACAGTCAATCGTTTCACTGTTAAAAGCGATGCAACCTAGTAATATCAGAAAAATATCGCTAAATACATGTTGGTACGAATATGTGACGCAACCGTTGTAACTCAAACGGACTGATACCGTTAGAAAGTCAATGAAATGTAGTTTTGAAACTGTCTCTATTTCTTCAGCGCGCGCTAACAGCCTAGGATTGGTCCCACAGTAAAAAATGACTTATTTATCTAAATTTTTAAATAAAGCGCTACCACAGCGCCCAGTGTAATTGCTGAGTTCCAGCAATCATGTCAAATTAAGAAGAATGTTATTTCTTGGAGTCCAATTGTCTCATTTATCACATTTATAAGGTCAAAGTCCAAAATCAGTTCAATTAAGTCCCACAGTCAATCGTTTCACTGTTAAAAGCGATGCAACCTAGTAATATCAGAAAAATATCGCTAAATACATGTTGGTACGAATATGTGACGCAACCGTTGTAACTCAAACGGACTGATACCGTTAGAAAGTCAATGAAATGTAGTTTTTGAAACTGTCTCTATTTCTTCAGCGCGCGCTAACGGCTAGGATTGGTCCCACAGTAAAAAATGACTTATTTATCTAAATTTTTAAATAAAGCGCTACCACAGCGCCCAGTGTAATTGCTGGTTCCAGCAATCATGTCAAATTAAGAAGAATGTTATTTCTTGGAGTCCAATTGTCTCATTTATCACATTTATAAGGTCAAAGTCCAAAATCAGTTCAATTAAGTCCCACAGTCAATCGTTTCACTGTTAAAAGCGATGCAACCTAGTAATATCAGAAAAATATCGCTAAATACATGTTGGTACGAATATGTGACGCAACCGTTGTAACTCAAACGGACTGATACCGTTAGAAAGTCAATGAAATGTAGTTTTTTGAAACTGTCTCTATTTCTTCAGCGCGCGCTAACGGCTAGGATTGGTCCCACAGTAAAAATGACTTATTTATCTAAATTTTTAAATAAAGCGCTACCACAGCGCCAGTGTAATCGCTGAGTTCCAGCAATCATGTCAAATTAAAGAAGAATGTTATTTCTTGGAGTCCAATTGTCTCATTTATCACATTTATAAGGTCAAAGTCCAAATCAGTTCAATTAAGTCCCACAGTCCATCGTTTCACTGTTAAAAGCGATGCAACCTAGTAATATCAGAAAAATATCGCTAAATACATGTTGGTACGAATATGTGACGCAACCGTTGTAACTCAAACGGACTGATACCGTTAGAAAGTCAATGAAATGTAGTTTTTGAAACTGTCTCTATTTCTTCAGCGCGCTGCTAACGGCTAGGATTGGTCCCACAGTAAAAATGACTTATTTATCTAAATTTTTAAATAAAGCGCTACCACAGCGCCCAGTGTAATTGCTGAGTTCCAGCAATCATGTCAAATTAAGAAGAATGTTATTTCTTGGAGTCCAATTGTCTCATTTATCACATTTATAAGGTCAAAGTCCAAAATCAGTTCAATTAAGTCCCACAGTCAATCGTTTCACTGTTAAAAGGGATGCAACCTAGTAATATCAGAAAATATCGCTAAATACATGTTGGTACGAATATGTGACGCAACCGTTGTAACTCAAACGGACTGATACCGTTAGAAAGTCAATGAAATGTAGTTTTTGAAACTGTCTCTATTTCTTCAGCGCGCGCTAACGGCTAGGATTGGTCCCACAGTAAAAAATGACTTATTTATCTAAATTTTTAAATAAAGCGCTACCACAGCGCCCAGTGTAATTGCTGAGTTCCAGCAATCATGTCAAATTAAGAAGAATGTTATTTCTTGGAGTCCAATTGTCTCATTTATCAATTTATAAGGTCAAAGTCCAAAATCAGTTCAATTAAGTCCCACAGTCAATCGTTTCACTGTTAAAAGCGATGCAACCTAGTAATATCAGAAAAATATCGCTAAATACATGTTGGTACGAATATGTGACGCAACCGTTGTAACTCAAACGGACTGAATACCGTTAGAAAGTCAATGAAATGTAGTTTTTGAAACTGTCTCTATTTCTTCAGCGCGCGCTAACGGCTAGGATTGGTCCACAGTAAAAAATGACTATTTAATCTAAATTTTTAAATAAAGCGCTACACAGCGCCCAGTGTAATCGCTGAGTTCCAGCAATCATGTCAAATTAAGAAGATGTTATTTCTTGGAGTCCAATTGTCTCATTTATCACATTTATAAGGTCAAAGTCCAAATCAGTTCAATTAAGTCCCACAGTCAATCGTTTCACTGTTAAAAGCGATGCACCTAGTAATATCAGAAAATATCGCTAAATACATGTTGGTACGAATATGTGACGCAACCGTTGTAACTCAAACGGACTGATACCGTTAGAAAGTCAATGAAATGTAGTTTTTGAAACTGTCTCTATTTCTTCAGCGCGCGCTAACGGCTAGGATTGGTCCCACAGTAAAAAATGACTTATTTATCTAAATTTTTAAATAAAGCGCTACCACAGCGCCCAGTGTAATTGCTGAGTTCCAGCAATCATGTCAAATTAAGAAGAATGTTATTTCTTGGAGTCCAATTGTCTCATTTATCACATTTATAAGGTCAAAGTCCAAAATCAGTTCAATTAAGTCCCACAGTCAATCGTTTCACTGTTAAAAGCGATGCAACCTAGTAATATCAGAAAAATATCGCTAAATACATGTTGGTACGAATATGTGACGCAACCGTTGTAACTCAAACGGATTGATACCGTTAGAAAGTCAATGAAATGTAGTTTTTGAAACTGTCTCTATTTCTTCAGCGCGCGCTAACGGCTAGGATTGGTCCCACAGTAAAAAATGACTTATTTATCTAAATTTTTAAATAAAGCGCTACCACAGCGCCCAGTGTAATTGCTGAGTTCCAGCAATCATGTCAAATTAAGAAGAATGTTATTTCTTGGAGTCCAATTGTCTCATTTATCACATTTATAAGGTCAAAGTCCAAAATCAGTTCAATTAAGTCCCACAGTCAATCGTTTCACTGTTAAAAGCGATGCAACCTAGTAATATCAGAAAAATATCGCTAAATACATGTTGGTACGAATATGTGACGCAACCGTTGTAACTCAAACGGACTGATACCGTTAGAAAGTCAATGAAATGTAGTTTTTGAAACTGTCTCTATTTCTTCAGCGCGCGCTAACGGCTAGGATTGGTCCCACAGTAAAAAATGACTTATTTATCTAAATTTTTAAATAAAGCGCTACCACAGCGCCCAGTGTAATTGCTGAGTTCCAGCAATCATGTCAAATTAAGAAGAATGTTATTTCTTGGAGTCCAATTGTCTCATTTATCACATTTATAAGGTCAAAGTCCAAAATCAGTTCAATTAAGTCCCACAGTCAATCGTTTCACTGTTAAAAGCGATGCAACCTAGTAATATCAGAAAAATATCGCTAAATACATGTTGGTACGAATATGTGACGCAACCGTTGTAACTCAAAACGGACTGATACCGCTTAGAAAGTCAATGAAATGTAGTTTTTGAAACTGTCTCTATTTCTTCAGCGCGCGCTAACGGCTAGGATTGGTCCCACAGTAAAAAATGACTTATTTATCTAAATTTTTAAATAAAGCGCTACCACAGCGCCCAGTGTAATTGCTGAGTTCCAGCAATCATGTCAAATTAAGAAGAATGTTATTTCTTGGAGTCCAATTGTCTCATTTATCACATTTATAAGGTCAAAGTCCAAAATCAGTTCAATTAAGTCCCACAGTCAATCGTTTCACTGTTAAAAGGATGCAACCTAGTAATATCAGAAAAATATCGCTAAATACATGTTGGTACGAATATGTGACGCAACCGTTGTAACTCAAACGGACTGATACCGTTAGAAAGTCAATGAAATGTTAGTTTTTGAAACTGTCTCTATTTCTTCAGCGCGCGCTAACGGCTAGGATTGGTCCCACAGTAAAAAATGACTTATTTATCTAAATTTTTAAATAAAGCGCTACCACAGCGCCCAGTGTAATCGCCTGAGTTCCAGCAATCATGTCAAATTAAGAAGGATGTTATTTCTTGGAGTCCAATTGTCTCATTTATCACATTTATAAGGTCAAAGTCCAAAATCAGTTCAATTAAGTCCACAGTCAATCGTTTCACTGTTAAAAGCGATGCAACCTAGTAATATCAGAAAAATATCGCTAAATACATGTTGGTACGAATATGTGACGCAACCGTTGTAACTCAAACGGACTGATACCGTTAGAAAGTCAATGAAATGTAGTTTTTGAAACTGTCTCTATTTCTTCAAGCGCGCGCTAACGGCTAGGATTGGTCCCACAGTAAAAAATGACTTATTTATCTAAATTTTTAAATAAAGCGCTACCACAGCGCCCAGTGTAATTGCTGAGTTCCAGCAATCATGTCAAATTAAGAAGATGTTATTTCTTGGAAGTCCAATTGTCTCATTTATCACATTTATAAGGTCAAAGTCAAAATCAGTTCAATTAAGTCCCACAGTCAATCGTTTCACTGTTAAAAGCGATGCAACCTAGTAATATCAGAAAAATATCGCTAAATACATGTTGGTACGAATATGTGACGCAACCGTTGTAACTCAAACGGACTGATACCGTTAGAAAGTCAATGAAATGTAGTTTTTGAAACTGTCTCTATTTCTTCAGCGCGCGCTAACGGCTAGGATTGGTCCCACAGTAAAAAATGACTTATTTATCTAAATTTTTAAATAAAGCGCTACCACAGCGCCAGTGTAATTGCTGAGTTCAGCAATCATGTCAAATTAAGAAGAATGTTATTTCTTGGAGTCCAATTGTCTCATTTATCACATTTATAAGGTCAAAGTCCAAAATCAGTTCAATTAAGTCCCACAGTCAATCGTTTCACTGTTAAAAGCGATGCAACCTAGTAATATCAGAAAAATATCGCTAAATACATGTTGGTACGAATATGTGACGCAACCGTTGTAACTCAAACGGACTGATACCGTTAGAAAGTCAATGAAATGTAGTTTTTGAAACTGTCTCTATTTCTTCAGCGCGCGCTAACGGCTAGGATTGGTCCCACAGTAAAAAATGACTTATTTATCTAAATTTTTAAATAAAGCGCTACCACAGCGCCCAGTGTAATTGCTGAGTTCCAGCAATCATGTCAAATTAAGAAGAATGTTATTTCTTGGAGTCCAATTGTCTCATTTATCACATTTATAAGGTCAAAGTCCAAAATCAGTTCAATTAAGTCCCACAGTCAATCGTTTCACTGTTAAAAGCGATGCAACCTAGTAATATCAGAAAAATATCGCTAAATACATGTTGGTACGAATATGTGACGCAACCGTTGTAACTCAAACGGACTGATACCGTTAGAAAGTCAATGAAATGTAGTTTTTGAAACTGTCTCTATTTCTTCAGCGCGCGCTAACAGCTAGGATTGGTCCCACAGTAAAAATGACTTATTTATCTAAATTTTTAAATAAAGCGCTACCACAGCGCCCAGTTGTAATTGCTGAGTTCCAGCAATCATGTCAAATTAAGAAGAATGTTATTTCTTGGAGTCCAATTGTCTCATTTATCACATTTATAAGGTCAAAGTCCAAAATCAGTTCAATTAAGTCCCACAGTCAATCGTTTCACTGTTAAAAGCGATGCAACCTAGTAATATCAGAAAAATATCGCTAAATACATGTTGGTACGAATATGTGACGCAACCGTTGTAACTCAAACGGACTGATACCGTTAGAAAGTCAATGAAATGTAGTTTTGAAACTGTCTCTATTTCTTCAGCGCGCGCTAACGGCTAGGATTGGTCCCACAGTAAAAAATGACTTATTTATCTAAATTTTTAAATAAAGCGCTACCACAGCGCCCAGTGTAATTGCTGAGTTCCAGCAATCATGTCAAATTAAGAAGAATGTTATTTCTTGGAGTCCAATTGTCTCATTTATCACATTTATAAGGTCAAAGTCCAAATCAGTTCAATTAAGTCCCACAGTCAATCGTTTCACTGTTAAAAGCGATGCAACCTAGTAATATCAGAAAAATATCGCTAAATACATGTTGGTACGAATATGTGACGCAACCGTTGTAACTCAAACGGACTGATACCGTTAGAAAGTCAATGAAATGTAGTTTTTGAAACTGTCTCTATTTCTTCAGCGCGCGCTAACGGCTAGGATTGGTCCCACAGTAAAAAATGACTTATTTATCTAAATTTTAAATAAAGCGCTACCACAGCGCCCAGTGTAATCGCTGAGTTCCAGCAATCATGTCAAATTAAGAAGAATGTTATTTCTTGGAGTCCAATTGTCTCATTTATCACATTTATAAGGTCAAAGTCCAAATCAGTTCAATTAAGTCCCACAGTCAATCGTTTCACTGTTAAAAGCGATGCAACCTAGTAATATCAGAAAAATATCGCTAAATACATGTTGGTACGAATATGTGACGCAACCGTTGTAACTCAAACGGACTGATACCGTTAGAAAGTCAATGAAATGTAGTTTTGAAACTGTCTCTATTTCTTCAGCGCGCGCTAACGCTAGGATTGGTCCCACAGTAAAAAATGACTTATTTATCTAAATTTTAAATAAAGCGCTACCACAGCGCCCAGTGTAATCGCTGAGTTCCAGCAATCATGTCAAATTAAGAAGGATGTTATTTCTTGGAGTCCAATTGTCTCATTTATCACATTTATAAGGTCAAAGTCCAAAATCAGTTCAATTAAGTCCCACAGTCAATCGTTTCACTGTTAAAAGCGATGCAACCTAGTAATATCAGAAAAATATCGCTAAATACATGTTGGTACGAATATGTGACGCAACCGTTGTAACTCAAACGGACTGATACCGTTAGAAAGTCAATGAAATGTAGTTTTTGAAACTGTCTCTATTTCTTCAGCGCGCGCTAACGGCTAGGATTGGTCCCACAGTAAAAAATGACTTATTTATCTAAATTTTTAAATAAAGCGCTACCACAGCGCCCAGTGTAATTGCTGAGTTCCAGCAATCATTCAAATTAAGAAGAATGTTATTTCTTGGAGTCAATTGTCTCATTTATCACATTTATAAGGTCAAAGTCCAAAATCAGTGCAATTAAGTCCCACAGTCAATCGTTTCACTGTTAAAAGCGATGCAACCTAGTAATATCAGAAAAATATCGCTAAATACATGTTGGTACGAATATGTGACGCAACCGTTGTAACTCAAACGGACTGATACCGTTAGAAAGTCAATGAAATGTAGTTTTTGAAACTGTCTCTATTTCTTCAGCGCGCGCTAACGGCTAGGATTGGTCCCACAGTAAAAAAT
The DNA here is from genome assembly GCA_030067915.1 of Hydractinia echinata. Taxonomy (NCBI): domain Eukaryota; kingdom Metazoa; phylum Cnidaria; class Hydrozoa; order Anthoathecata; family Hydractiniidae; genus Hydractinia; species Hydractinia echinata. The sequence continues at coordinate 15,636 of JASGCC010001969.1, read as the reverse complement.
GACTTATTTATCTAAATTTTAAATAAAGCGCTACCACAGCGCCCAGTGTAATTGCTGAGTTCCAGCAATCATGTCAAATTAAGAAGGATGTTATTTCTTTGGAGTCCAATTGTCTCATTTATCACATTTATAAGGTCAAAGTCCAAAATCAGTTCAATTAAGTCCCACAGTCAATCGTTTCACTGTTAAAAGCGATGCAACCTAGTAATATCAGAAAAATATCGCTAAATACATGTTGGTACGAATATGTGACGCAACCGTTGTAACTCAAACGGACTGATACCGTTAGAAAGTCAATGAAATGTAGTTTTTGAAACTGTCTCTATTTCTTCAGCGCGGCTAACGGCTAGGATTGGTCCCACAGTAAAAAATGACTTATTTATCTAAATTTTTAAATAAAGCGCTACCACAGCGCCCAGTGTAATTGCTGAGTTCCAGCAATCATGTCAAATTAAGAAGAATGTTATTTCTTGGAGTCCAATTGTCTCATTTATCACATTTATAAGGTCAAAGTCCAAAATCAGTTCAATTAAGTCCCACAGTCAATCGTTTCACTGTTAAAAGCGATGCAACCTAGTAATATCAGAAAAATATCGCTAAATACATGTTGGTACGAATATGTGACGCAACCGTTGTAACTCAAACGGACTGATACCGTTAGAAAGTCAATGAAATGTAGTTTTGAAGCTGTCTCTATTTCTTCAACGCGCGCTAACGCCTAGGATTGGTCCCACAGTAAAAAATGACTTATTTATCTAAATTTTTAAATAAAGCGCTACCACAGCGCCCAGTGTAATCGCTGAGTTCCAGCAATCATGTCAAATTAAGAAGAATGTTATTTCTTGGAGTCCAATTGTCTCATTTATCACATTTATAAGGTCAAAGTCCAAAATCAGTTCAATTAAGTCCCACAGTCAATCGTTTCACTGTTAAAAGCGATGCAACCTAGTAATATCAGAAAAATATCGCTAAATACATGTTGGTACGAATATGTGACGCAACCGTTGTAACTCAAACGGACTGATACCGTTAGAAAGTCAATGAAATGTAGTTTTTGAAACTGTCTCTATTTCTTCAGCGCGCGCTAACGGCTAGGATTGGTCCCACAGTAAAAAATGACTTATTTATCTAAATTTTTAAATAAAGCGCTACCACAGCGCCCAGTGTAATTGCTGAGTTCCAGCAATCATGTCAAATTAAGAAGAATGTTATTTCTTGGAGTCCAATTGTCTCATTTATCACATTTATAAGGTCAAAGTCCAAAATCAGTTCAATTAAGTCCCACAGTCAATCGTTTCACTGTTAAAAGCGATGCAACCTAGTAATATCAGAAAAATATCGCTAAATACATGTTGGTACGAATATGTGACGCAACCGTTGTAACTCAAACGGACTGATACCGTTAGAAAGTCAATGAAATGTAGTTTTTGAAACTGTCTCTATTTCTTCAGCGCGCGCTAACGGCTAGGATTGGTCCCACAGTAAAAAATGACTTATTTATCTAAATTTTTAAATAAAGCGCTACCACAGCGCCCAGTGTAATCGCTGAGTTCCAGCAATCATGTCAAATTAAGAAGATGTTATTTCTTGGAGTCCAATTGTCTCATTTATCACATTTATAAGGTCAAAGTCCAAAATCAGTTCAATTAAGTCCCACAGTCAATCGTTTCACTGTTAAAAGCGATGCAACCTAGTAATATCAGAAAAATATCGCTAAATACATGTTGGTACGAATATGTGACGCAACCGTTGTAACTCAAACGGACTGATACCGTTAGAAAGTCAATGAAATGTAGTTTTTGAAACTGTCTCTATTTCTTCAGCGCGTGCTAACGGCTAGGATTGGTCCCACAGTAAAAAATGACTTATTTATCTAAATTTTTAAATAAAGCGCTACCACAGCGCCCAGTGTAATTGCTGAGTTCCAGCAATCATGTCAAATTAAGAAGGATGTTATTTCTTGGAGTCCAATTGTCTCATTTATCACATTTATAAGGTCAAAGTCCAAAATCAGTTCAATTAAGTCCCACAGTCAATCGTTTCACTGTTAAAAGCGATGCAACCTAGTAATATCAGAAAAATATCGCTAAATACATGTTGGTACGAATATGTGACGCAACCGTTGTAACTCAAACGGACTGATACCGTTAGAAAGTCAATGAAATGTAGTTTTTGAAACTGTCTCTATTTCTTCAGCGCGCGCTAACGGCTAGGATTGGTCCCACAGTAAAAAATGACTTATTTATCTAAATTTTTAAATAAAGCGCTACCACAGCGCCCAGTGTAATCGCTGAGTTCCAGCAATCATGTCAAATTAAGAAGAATGTTATTTCTTGGAGTCCAATTGTCTCATTTATCACATTTATAAGGTCAAAGTCCAAAATCAGTTCAATTAAGTCCCACAGTCAATCGTTTCACTGTTAAAAGCGATGCAACCTAGTAATATCAGAAAAATATCGCTAAATACATGTTGGTACGAATATGTGACGCAACCGTTGTAACTCAAACCGGACTGATACCGTTAGAAAGTCAATGAAATGTAGTTTTTGAAACTGTCTCTATTTCTTCAGCGCGCGCTAACGGCTAGGATTGGTCCCACAGTAAAAAATGACTTATTTATCTAAATTTTTAAATAAAGCGCTACCACAGCGCCCAGTGTAATTGCTGAGTTCCAGCAATCATGTCAAATTAAGAAGGATGTTATTTCTTGGAGTCCAATTGTCTCATTTATCACATTTATAAGGTCAAAGTCCAAAATCAGTTCAATTAAGTCCCACAGTCAATCGTTTCACTGTTAAAAGCGATGCAACCTAGTAATATCAGAAAAAATATCGCTAAATACATGTTGGTACGAATATGTGACGCAACCGTTGTAACTCAAACGGACTGATACCGTTAGAAAGTCAATGAAATGTAGTTTTTGAAACTGTCTCTATTTCTTCAGCGCGCGCTAACGTCTAGGATTTGGTCCCACAGTAAAAAATGACTTATTTATCTAAATGTTTAATAAAGCGCTACCACAGCGCCCAGTGTAATCGCTGAGTTCCAGCAATCATGTCAAATTAAGAAGGATGTTATTTCTTGGAGTCCAATTGTCTCATTTATCACATTTATAAGGTCAAAGTCCAAAATCAGTTCAATTAAAGTCCCACAGTCAATCGTTTCACTGTTTAAAAGCGATGCAACCTAGTAATATCAGAAAAATATCGCTAAATACATGTTGGTACGAATATGTGACGCAACCGTTGTAACTCAAACGGACTGATACCGTTAGAAAGTCAATGGAAATGTAGTTTTTGAAACTGTCTCTATTTCTTCAGCGCGCGCTAACGGTCTAGGATTGGTTCCCACAGTAAAAAATGACTTATTTATCTAAATTTTAATTAAAGCGCTACCACAGCGCCCAGTGTAATCGCTGAGTTCCAGCAATCATGTCAAATTAAGAGGATGTTATTTCGATGCAAACCTAGTAATATCAGAAAAATATCGCTAATACATGTTGGTACGATATGTACGCAACCTTGTTAACTCAAACGACTGATACCGTTAGAAAGTCAATGAAATGTAGTTTTTGAAACTGTCTCTATTTCTTCAGCGCGCGCTAACGGCTAGGATTGGTTCCACAGTAAAAAATGACTTATTTATCTAAATTTAAATAAAGCGCTACCACAGCGCCCAGTGTAATTGCTGAGTTCAGCAATCATCTCAAATTAAGAAGAATGTTATTTGTTGGAGTCCAATTGTCTCATTTATCACATTTATAAGGTCAAAGTCCAAAATCAGTTCAATTAAGTCCCACAGTCAATCGTTCACTGTTAAAAGCGATGCAACCTAGTAATATCAGAAAAATATCGCTAATACTTTGGTACGATATGTGACGCAACCGTTGTAACTCAAACCGACTGATACCGTTAGAAAAGTCAATGAATGTAGTTTTTGAAACTGTCTCTATTTCTTCAGCGCGCGCTAACGGCTAGGATTGGTCCCACAGTAAAAAATGACTTATTTATCTAAATTTTTAAATAAAGCGCTACCACAGCGCCCAGTGTAATTGCTGAGTTCCAGCAATCATGTCAAATTAAGAAGAATGTTATTTCTTGGAGTCCAATTGTCTCATTTATCACATTTATAAGGTCAAAGTCCAAAATCAGTTCAATTAAGTCCCACAGTCAATCGTTTCACTGTTAAAAGCGATGCAACCTAGTAATATCAGAAAAATATCGCTAAATACATGTTGGTACGAATATGTGACGCAACCGTTGTAACTCAAACCGACTGATACCGTTAGAAAGTCAATGAAATGTAGTTTTTGAAACTGTCTCTATTTCTTCAGCGCGCGCTAACGGCTAGGATTGGTCCCACAGTAAAAAATGACTTATTTATCTAAATTTTTAAATAAAGCGCTACCACAGCGCCCAGTGTAATCGCTGAGTTCCAGCAATCATGTCAAATTAAGAAGAATGTTATTTCTTGGAGTCCAATTGTCTCATTTATCACATTTATAAGGTCAAAGTCCAAAATCAGTTCAATTAAGTCCCACAGTCAATCGTTTCACTGTTAAAAGCGATGCAACCTAGTAATATCAGAAAAATATCGCTAAATACATGTTGGTACGAATATGTGACGCAACCGTTGTAACTCAAACCGACTGATACCGTTAGAAAGTCAATGAAATGTAGTTTTGAAACTGTCTCTATTTCTTCAGCGCGTGCTAACGGCTAGGATTGGTCCCACAGTAAAAAATGACTTATTTATCTAAATTTTTAAATAAAGCGCTACCACAGCGCCCAGTGTAATCGCTGAGTTCCAGCAATCATGTCAAATTAAGAAGAATGTTATTTCTTGGAGTCCAATTGTCTCATTTATCACATTTATAAGGTCAAAGTCCAAAATCAGTTCAATTAAGTCCCACAGTCAATCGTTTCACTGTTAAAAGCGATGCAACCTAGTAATATCAGAAAAATATCGCTAAATACATGTTGGTACGAATATGTGACGCAACCGTTGTAACTCAAACGGACTGATACCGTTAGAAAGTCAATGAAATGTAGTTTTTGAAACTGTCTCTATTTCTTCAGCGCGCGCTAACGGCTAGGATTGGTCCCACAGTAAAAATGACTTATTTATCTAAATTTTAAATAAAGCGCTACCACAGCGCCCAGTGTAATTGCTGAGTTCCAGCAATCATGTCAAATTAAGAAGATGTTATTTCTTGGAGTCCAATTGTCTCATTTATCACATTTATAAGGTCAAAGTCCAAAATCAGTTCAATTAAGTCCCACAGTCAATCGTTTCACTGTTAAAGCGATGCAACCTAGTAATATCAGAAAAATATCGCTAAATACATGTTGGTACGAATATGTGACGCAACCGTTGTAACTCAAACGGACTGATACCGTTAGAAAGTCAATGAAATGTAGTTTTTGAAACTGTCTCTATTTCTTCAGCGCGCGCTAACGGCTAGGATTGGTCCCACAGTAAAAAATGACTTATTTATCTAAATTTTTAAATAAAGCGCTACCACAGCGCCCAGTGTAATTGCTGAGTTCCAGCAATCATGTCAAATTAAGAAGAATGTTATTTCTTGGAGTCCAATTGTCTCATTTATCACATTTATAAGGTCAAAGTCCAAAATCAGTTCAATTAAGTCCCACAGTCAATCGTTTCACTGTTAAAAGCGATGCAACCTAGTAATATCAGAAAAATATCGCTAAATACATGTTGGTACGAATATGTGACGCAACCGTTGTAACTCAAACGGACTGATACCGTTAGAAAGTCAATGAAATGTAGTTTTTGAAACTGTCTCTATTTCTTCAGCGCGCGCTAACGGCTAGGATTGGTCCCACAGTAAAAAATGACTTATTTATCTAAATTTTAAATAAAGCGCTACCACAGCGCCCAGTGTAATGCTGAGTTCCAGCAATCATGTCAAATTAAGAAGGATGTTATTTCTTGGAGTCCAATTGTCTCATTTATCACATTTATAAGGTCAAAGTCCAAAATCAGTTCAATTAAGTCCCACAGTCAATCGTTTCACTGTTAAAAGCGATGCAACCTAGTAATATCAGAAAAATATCGCTAAATACATGTTGGTACGAATATGTGACGCAACCGTTGTAACTCAAACGGACTGATACCGTTAGAAAGTCAATGAAATGTAGTTTTTGAAACTGTCTCTATTTCTTCAGCGCGCGCTAACGGCTAGGATTGGTCCCACAGTAAAAAATGACTTATTTATCTAAATTTTAAATAAAGCGCTACCACAGCGCCCAGTGTAATCGCTGAGTTCCAGCAATCATGTCAAATTAAGAAGATGTTATTTCTTGGAGTCCAATTGTCTCATTTATCACATTTATAAGGTCAAAGTCCAAATCAGTTCAATTAAGTCCCACAGTCAATCGTTTCACTGTTAAAAGCGATGCAACCTAGTAATATCAGAAAAATATCGCTAAATACATGTTGGTATGAATATGTGACGCAACCGTTGTAACTCAAACGGACTGATACCGTTAGAAAGTCAATGAAATGTAGTTTTTGAAACTGTCTCTATTTCTTCAGCGCGCGCTAACGTCTAGGATTGGTCCCACAGTAAAAAATGACTTATTTATCTAAATGTTTAAATAAAGCGCTACCACAGCGCCCAGTGTAATCGCTGAGTTCCAGCAATCATGTCAAATTAAGAAGGATGTTATTTCTTGGAGTCCAATTGTCTCATTTATCACATTTATAAGGTCAAAGTCCAAAATCAGTTCAATTAAGTCCCACAGTCAATCGTTTCACTGTTAAAAGCGATGCAACCTAGTAATATCAGAAAAATATCGCTAAATACATGTTGGTACGAATATGTGACGCAACCGTTGTAACTCAAACGGACTGATACCGTTAGAAAGTCAATGAAATGTAGTTTTTGAAATCTGTCTCTATTTCTTCAGCGCGTGCTAACGTCTAGGATTGGTCCCACAGTAAAAAATGACTTATTTATCTAAATTTTAATAAAGCGCTACCACAGCGCCCAGTGTAATCGCTGAGTTCCAGCAATCATGTCAAATTAAGAAGAATGTTATTTCTTGGAGTCCAATTGTCTCATTTATCACATTTATAAGGTCAAAGTCCAAAATCAGTTCAATTAAGTCCCACAGTCAATCGTTTCACTGTTAAAAGCGATGCAACCTAGTAATATCAGAAAAATATCGCTAAATACATGTTGGTACGAATATGTGACGCAACCGTTGTAACTCAAACCGACTGATACCGTTAGAAAGTCAATGAAATGTAGTTTTTGAAACTGTCTCTATTTCTTCAACGCGTGCTAACGGCTAGGATTGGTCCCACAGTAAAAAATGACTTATTTATCTAAATTTTTAGATAAAGCGCTACCACAGCGCCCAGTGTAATCGCTGAGTTCCAGCAATCATGTCAAATTAAGAAGATGTTATTTCTTGGAGTCCAATTGTCTCATTTATCACATTTATAAGGTCAAAGTCCAAAATCAGTTCAATTAAGTCCCACAGTCAATCGTTTCACTGTTAAAAGCGATGCAACCTAGTAATATCAGAAAAATATCGCTAAATACATGTTGGTACGAATATGTGACGCAACCGTTGTAACTCAAACGGACTGATACCGTTAGAAAGTCAATGAAATGTAGTTTTTGAAACTGTCTCTATTTCTTCAGCGCGCGCTAACGGCTAGGATTGGTCCCACAGTAAAAAATGACTTATTTATCTAAATTTTTAAATAAAGCGCTACCACAGCGCCCAGTGTAATCGCTGAGTTCCAGCAATCATGTCAAATTAAGAAGGATGTTATTTCTTGAGTCCAATTGTCTCATTTATCACATTTATAAGGTCAAAGTCCAAAATCAGTTCAATTAAGTCCCACAGTCAATCGTTTCACTGTTAAAAGCGATGCAACCTAGTAATATCAGAAAAATATCGCTAAATACATGTTGGTACGAATATGTGACGCAACCGTTGTAACTCAAACGGACTGATACCGTTAGAAAGTCAATGAAATGTAGTTTTTGAAACTGTCTCTATTTCTTCAGCGCGCGCTAACGGCTAGGATTGGTCCCACAGTAAAAAATGACTTATTTATCTAAATTTTTAAATAAAGCGCTACCACAGCGCCCAGTGTAATTGCTGAGTTCCAGCAATCATGTCAAATTAAGAAGAATGTTATTTCTTGGAGTCCAATTGTCTCATTTATCACATTTATAAGGTCAAAGTCCAAAATCAGTTCAATTAAGTCCCACAGTCAATCGTTTCACTGTTAAAAGCGATGCAACCTAGTAATATCAGAAAAATATCGCTAAATACATGTTGGTACGAATATGTGACGCAACCGTTGTAACTCAAACGGACTGATACCGTTAGAAAGTCAATGAAATGTAGTTTTTGAAACTGTCTCTATTTCTTCAGCGCGCGCTAACGTCTAGGATTGGTCCCACAGTAAAAAATGACTTATTTATCTAATTTTAAATAAAGCGCTACCACAGCGCCCAGTGTAATCGCTGAGTTCCAGCAATCATGTCAAATTAAGAAGGATGTTATTTCTTGGAGTCCAATTGTCTCATTTATCACATTTATAAGGTCAAAGTCCAAAATCAGTTCAATTAAGTCCCACAGTCAATCGTTTCACTGTTAAAAGCGATGCAACCTAGTAATATCAGAAAAATATCGCTAAATACATGTTGGTACGAATATGTGACGCAACCGTTGTAACTCAAACCGACTGATACCGTTAGAAAGTCAATGAAATGTAGTTTTTGAAACTGTCTCTATTTCTTCAGCGCGCGCTAACGGCTAGGATTGGTCCCACAGTAAAAAATGACTTATTTATCTAAATTTTAAATAAAGCGCTACCACAGCGCCCAGTGTAATTGCTGAGTTCAGCAATCATGTCAAATTAAGAAGAATGTTATTTCTTGGAGTCCAATTGTCTCATTTATCACATTTATAAGGTCAAAGTCCAAAATCAGTTCAATTAAGTCCCACAGTCAATCGTTTCACTGTTAAAAGCGATGCAACCTAGTAATATCAGAAAAATATCGCTAAATACATGTTGGTACGATATGTGACGCAACCGTTGTAACTCAAACGGACTGATACCGTTAGAAAGTCAATGAAATGTAGTTTTTGAAACTGTCTCTATTTCTTCAGCGCGCGCTAACGGCTAGGATTGGTCCCACAGTAAAAAATGACTTATTTATCTAAATTTTTAAATAAAGCGCTACCACAGCGCCCAGTGTAATCGCTGAGTTCCAGCAATCATGTCAAATTAAGAAGGATGTTATTTCTTGGAGTCCAATTGTCTCATTTATCACATTTATAAGGTCAAAGTCCAAAATCAGTTCAATTAAGTCCCACAGTCAATCGTTTCACTGTTAAAAGCGATGCAACCTAGTAATATCAGAAAAATATCGCTAAATACATGTTGGTACGAATATGTGACGCAACCGTTGTAACTCAAACGGACTGATACCGTTAGAAAGTCAATGAAATGTAGTTTTTGAAACTGTCTCTATTTCTTCAGCGCGCGCTAACGGCTAGGATTGGTCCCACAGTAAAAAATGACTTATTTATCTAAATTTTTAAATAAAGCGCTACCACAGCGCCCAGTGTAATCGCTGAGTTCCAGCAATCATGTCAAATTAAGAAGGATGTTATTTCTTGGAGTCCAATTGTCTCATTTATCACATTTATAAGGTCAAAGTCCAAAATCAGTTCAATTAAGTCCCACAGTCAATCGTTTCACTGTTAAAAGCGATGCAACCTAGTAATATCAGAAAAATATCGCTAAATACATGTTGGTACGAATATGTGACGCAACCGTTGTAACTCAAACGGACTGATACCGTTAGAAAGTCAATGAAATGTAGTTTTTGAAACTGTCTCTATTTCTTCAGCGCGCGCTAACGGCTAGGATTGGTCCCACAGTAAAAAATGACTTATTTATCTAAATTTTTAAATAAAGCGCTACCACAGCGCCCAGTGTAATTGCTGAGTTCCAGCAATCATGTCAAATTAAGAAGAATGTTATTTCTTGGAGTCCAATTGTCTCATTTATCACATTTATAAGGTCAAAGTCCAAAATCAGTTCAATTAAGTCCCACAGTCAATCGTTTCACTGTTAAAAGCGATGCAACCTAGTAATATCAGAAAAATATCGCTAAATACATGTTGGTACGAATATGTGACGCAACCGTTGTAACTCAAACGGACTGATTACCGTTAGAAAGTCAATGAAATGTAGTTTTTGAAACTGTCTCTATTTCTTCAGCGCGCGCTAACGGCTAGGATTGGTCCCACAGTAAAAAATGACTTATTTATCTAAATTTTTAATAAAGCGCTACCACAGCGCCCAGTGTAATCGCTGAGTTCCAGCAATCATGTCAAATTAAGAAGGAATGTTATTTCTTGGAGTCCAATTGTCTCATTTATCACATTTATAAGGTCAAAGTCCAAAATCAGTTCAATTAAGTCCCACAGTCAATCGTTTCACTGTTAAAAGCGATGCAACCTAGTAATATCAGAAAAATATCGCTAAATACATGTTGGTACGAATATGTGACGCAACCGTTGTAACTCAAACGGACTGATACCGTTAGAAAGTCAATGAAATGTAGTTTTTGAAACTGTCTCTATTTCTTCAGCGCGCGCTAACGGCTAGGATTGGTCCCACAGTAAAAAATGACTTATTTATCTAAATTTTTAAATAAAGCGCTACCACAGCGCCCAGTGTAATTGCTGAGTTCCAGCAATCATGTCAAATTAAGAAGGATGTTATTTCTTGGAGTCCAATTGTCTCATTTATCACATTTATAAGGTCAAAGTCCAAAATCAGTTCAATTAAGTCCCACAGTCAATCGTTTCACTGTTAAAAGCGATGCAACCTAGTAATATCAGAAAAATATCGCTAAATACATGTTGGTACGAATATGTGACGCAACCGTTGTAACTCAAACCGACTGATACCGTTAGAAAGTCAATGAAATGTAGTTTTTGAAACTGTCTCTATTTCTTCAGCGCGCGCTAACGGCTAGGATTGGTCCCACAGTAAAAAATGACTTATTTATCTAAATTTTTAAATAAAGCGCTACCACAGCGCCCAGTGTAATCGCTGAGTTCCAGCAATCATGTCAAATTAAGAAGAATGTTATTTCTTGGAGTCCAATTGTCTCATTTATCACATTTATAAGGTCAAAGTCCAAAATCAGTTCAATTAAGTCCCACAGTCAATCGTTTCACTGTTAAAAGCGATGCAACCTAGTAATATCAGAAAAATATCGCTAAATACATGTTGGTACGAATATGTGACGCAACCGTTGTAACTCAAACGGACTGATACCGTTAGAAAGTCAATGAAATGTAGTTTTTGAAACTGTCTCTATTTCTTCAGCGCGCGCTAACGGCTAGGATTGGTCCCACAGTAAAAAATGACTTATTTATCTAAATTTTTAAATAAAGCGCTACCACAGCGCCCAGTGTAATCGCTGAGTTCCAGCAATCATGTCAAATTAAAAGGAATGTTATTTCTTGGAGTCCAATTGTCTCATTTATCACATTTATAAGGTCAAAGTCCAAAATCAGTTCAATTAAGTCCCACAGTCAATCGTTTCACTGTTAAAAGCGATGCAACCTAGTAATATCAGAAAAAATATCGCTAAATACATGTTGGTACGAATATGTGACGCAACCGTTGTAACTCAAACGGACTTGATACCGTTAGAAAGTCAATGAAATGTAGTTTTTGAAACTGTCTCTATTTCTTCAGCGCGCGCTAACGGCTAGGATTGGTCCCACAGTAAAAAATGACTTATTTATCTAAATTTTAAATAAAGCGCTACCACAGCGCCCAGTGTAATCGCTGAGTTCCAGCAATCATGTCAAATTAAGAAGAATGTTATTTCTTGGAGTCCAATTGTCTCATTTATCACATTTATAAGGTCAAAGTCCAAAATCAGTTCAATTAAGTCCCACAGTCAATCGTTTCACTGTTAAAGCGATGCAACCTAGTAATATCAGAAAAATATCGCTAAATACATGTTGGTACGAATATGTGACGCAACCGTTGTAACTCAAACGGACTGATACCGTTAGAAAGTCAATGAAATGTAGTTTTTGAAACTGTCTCTATTTCTTCAGCGCGCGCTAACGGCTAGGATTGGTCCCACAGTAAAAAATGACTTATTTATCTAAATTTTTAAATAAAGCGCTACCACAGCGCCCAGTGTAATCGCTGAGTTCCAGCAATCATGTCAAATTAAGAAGAATGTTATTTCTTGGAGTCCAATTGTCTCATTTATCACATTTATAAGGTCAAAGTCCAAAATCAGTTCAATTAAGTCCCACAGTCAATCGTTTCACTGTTAAAAGCGATGCAACCTAGTAATATCAGAAAAATATCGCTAAATACATGTTGGTACGAATATGTGACGCAACCGTTGTAACTCAAACGGACTGATACCGTTAGAAAGTCAATGAAATGTAGTTTTTGAAACTGTCTCTATTTCTTCAGCGCGCGCTAACGGCTAGGATTGGTCCCACAGTAAAAAATGACTTATTTATCTAAATTTTTAAATAAAGCGCTACCACAGCGCCCAGTGTAATTCGCTGAGTTCCAGCAATCATGTCAAATTAAGAAGAATGTTATTTCTTGGAGTCCAATTGTCTCATTTATCACATTTATAAGGTCAAAGTCCAAAATCAGTTCAATTAAGTCCCACAGTCAATCGTTTCACTGTTAAAAGCGATGCAACCTAGTAATATCAGAAAAATATCGCTAAATACATGTTGGTACGAATATGTGACGCAACCGTTGTAACTCAAACGGACTGATACCGTTAGAAAGTCAATGAAATGTAGTTTTTGAAACTGTCTCTATTTCTTCAGCGCGCTAACGGCTAGGATTGGTCCCACAGTAAAAAATGACTTATTTATCTAAATTTTTAAATAAAGCGCTACCACAGCGCCCAGTGTAATCGCTGAGTTCCAGCAATCATGTCAAATTAAGAAGGATGTTATTTCTTGGAGTCCAATTGTCTCATTTATCACATTTATAAGGTCAAAGTCCAAAATCAGTTCAATTAAGTCCACAGTCAATCGTTTCACTGTTAAAAGCGATGCAACCTAGTAATATCAGAAAAATATCGCTAAATACATGTTGGTACGAATATGTGACGCAACCGTTGTAACTCAAACGGACTGATACCGTTAGAAAGTCAATGAAATGTAGTTTTTTGAAACTGTCTCTATTTCTTCAGCGCGCGCTAACGCTAGGATTGGTCCCACAGTAAAAAATGACTTATTTATCTAAATTTTTAAATAAAGCGCTACCACAGCGCCAGTGTAATCGCTGAGTTCCAGCAATCATGTCAAATTAAGAAGGATGTTATTTCTTGGAGTCCAATTGTCTCATTTATCACATTTATAAGGTCAAAGTCCAAAATCAGTTCAATTAAGTCCCACAGTCAATCGTTTCACTGTTAAAAGCGATGCAACCTAGTAATATCAGAAAAATATCGCTAAATACATGTTGGTACGAATATGTGACGCAACCGTTGTAACTCAAACGGACTGATACCGTTAGAAAGTCAATGAAATGTAGTTTTTGAAACTGTTCTATTTCTTCAGCGCGCGCTAACGCTAGGATTGGTCCCACAGTAAAAAATGACTTATTTATCTAAATTTTTAAATAAAGCGCTACCACAGCGCCCAGTGTAATTGCTGAGTTCCAGCAATCATGTCAAATTAAGAAGGATGTTATTTCTTGGAGTCCAATTGTCTCATTTATCACATTTATAAGGTCAAAGTCCAAAATCAGTTCAATTAAGTCCCACAGTCAATCGTTTCACTGTTAAAAGCGATGCAACCTAGTAATATCAGAAAAATATCGCTAAATACATGTTGGTACGAATATGTGACGCAACCGTTGTAACTCAAACGGACTGATACCGTTAGAAAGTCAATGAAATGTAGTTTTTGAAACTGTCTCTATTTCTTCAGCGCGCGCTAACGGCTAGGATTGGTCCCACAGTAAAAAATGACTTATTTATCTAAATTTTTAAATAAAGCGCTACCACAGCGCCCAGTGTAATCGCTGAGTTCCAGCAATCATGTCAAATTAAGAAGGATGTTATTTCTTGGAGTTCCAATTGTCTCATTTATCACATTTATAAGGTCAAAGTCCAAAATCAGTTCAATTAAGTCCCACAGTCAATCGTTTCACTGTTAAAAGCGATGCAACCTAGTAATATCAGAAAAATATCGCTAAATACATGTTGGTACGAATATGTGACGCAACCGTTGTAACTCAAACGACTGATACCGTTAGAAAGTCAATGAAATGTAGTTTTTGAAACTGTCTCTATTTCTTCAGCGCGCGCTAACGGCTAGGATTGGTCCCCACAGTAAAAATGACTTATTTATCTAAATTTTTAAATAAAGCGCTACCACAGCGCCCAGTGTAATCGCTGAGTTCCAGCAATCATGTCAAATTAAGAAGGATGTTATTTCTTGGAGTCCAATTGTCTCATTTATCACATTTATAAGGTCAAAGTCCAAAATCAGTTCAATTAAGTCCCACAGTCAATCGTTTCACTGTTAAAAGCGATGCAACCTAGTAATATCAGAAAAATATCGCTAAATACATGTTGGTACGAATATGTGACGCAACCGTTGTAACTCAAACGGACTGATACCGTTAGAAATCAATGAAATGTAGTTTTTGAAACTGTCTCTATTTCTTCAGCGCGCGCTAACGCTAGGATTGGTCCCACAGTAAAAAATGACTTATTTATCTAAATTTTTAAATAAAGCGCTACCACAGCGCCCAGTGTAATGCTGAGTTCCAGCAATCATGTCAAATTAAGAAGAATGTTATTTTTGGAGTCCAATTGTCTCATTTATCACATTTATAAGGTCAAAGTCCAAAATCAGTTCAATTAAGTCCCACAGTCAATCGTTTCACTGTTAAAAAGCGATGCAACCTAGTAATATCAGAAAAATATCGCTAAATACATGTTTGGTACGAATATGTGACGCAACCGTTGTAACTCAAACGGACTGATACCGTTAGAAAGTCAATGAAATGTAGTTTTTGAAACTGTCTCTATTTCTTAGCGGCGCTAACGGCTAGGATTGGTCCCACAGTAAAAAATGACTTATTTATATCTAAATTTTTAAATAAAGCGCTACCACAGCGCCAGTGTAATCGCTGAGTTCCAGCAATCATGTCAAATTAAGAAGAATGTTATCTTGGAGTCCAATTGTCTCATTTATCACATTTATAAGGTCAAAGTCCAAAATCAGTTCAATTAAGTCCACAAGTCAATCGTTTCACTGTTTAAAAGCGATGCAACCTAGTAATATCAGAAAATATCGCTAAATACATGTTTACGAATATGTGACGCAACCGTTGTAACTCAAACGGACTTGATACCGTTAGAAAGTCAATGAAATGTAGTTTTTGAAACTGTCTCTATTTCTTCAGCGCGCGCTAACGGCTAGGATTGGTCCCACAGTAAAAAATGACTTATTTATCTAAATTTTTAAATAAAGCTACCACAGCGCCCAGTGTAATCGCTGAGTTCCAGCAATCATGTCAAATTAGAAGATGTTAATCTCTCTCTTG
>JASGCC010001968.1:0-31489 GCA_030067915.1 Hydractinia echinata | reverse complement strand
ACGATAAGGAAACGACTTGGGACGCTCGTAGTCCATTGCGAATTGAAGAACTAGACTGATGTTACGTACACAAGCCTTCAAAAGCTGTAATAAGGCCTTTTACGGCTTATTAAAGGCCCTACACGTAAATCACGTGGTTCACGCACCCAGACAAGCGGCCATCGGTCTATTCCTTCTCGTCTCAATGGATTACGACATCCAAGTCGTTTTCCTGAGCGCCAGGCCCTTAGAAACCTCCAACTGCCTGCACAAGCTTTCAAAGGCTGTAATATGGCCTTTTACAGCTAATTAGGGTCCTACACGTAAATCACGTGGTTCCACGGCCCAGACAAGCAGCCATCGGTCCAGTCCTTCAAGTCTCAATGGACTACGACGTCCCAAGTCGTTTCCTGTGCAACAGGCCCTTAGAACATCTCAAACTACCTGCAGAGGCTTTCAAACACTGTAACATGGCCTTTTACGACCTAACTAGGGTCCTGCACGTAAATCACGTGTTCACGCACCAGACAAGCGGCCATCTGTCTATTTCTTCCAGTCTCAATGGACTACGACGTCCTAAGTTGTTTTCTTTATCGTCAGTCTTTAGAAGACCTCAAGTACGTACACAAGCCTTCAAAAGCTCTAATAAGGCCTTTTACGGCTTATTAAAGGCCCTACAGGTAAATCCGTGATTCCACGCACCCAGACAGGCGGCCATGGTCTATTCCTTCTCGTCTCAATGGACTACGACATCCCAAGTCGTTTTCCTGACGCAAGGCCCTTAGAACACCTCCAACTGCCTGCACAGCTTTTAAAAGGCTGTAATACGGACTTTTACGGCTAATTACGGTCCTACACGTAAATCATGTGGTTCCACGCGCCCAGACAACCAGCCATTGGTCTAACCCTTCCAGTCTCAATGGACTACGACGTCCCAAGTCGTTTTCCTGAGCGCCAGGCCCTTAGAACACCTCAACTGCCTGCACAGGCTTTCAAACGGCTGTAATACGGCCTTTTACGGCCTAATTATGGTCCTACACGTACATCCCGTGATTCCACGCACCCAGACAAGCGGCCATCGGTCTATTTCTTCTCGTCTCAATGACTACGACATGCCAGTCGTTTTCCTGAGCGCCAGGCCTTTAGAACACCTCCAACTGCCTGCACAGGCTTTCAAAGGCTGTAATATTCCTTTTACGCCCTAATTAGGGTCCTACACGTAAATCACGTGGTACCACGCGCCCAGACAAGCGGCCATCGGTCTAGTCCTTCCAGTCTCAATGGACTACGACGTCCCAAGTCGTTTTCTTTATCGTCAGGCTTTTAGAAGACCTCTAAGTACGTACACAAGCCTCAAAAGCTGTAATAAGGCCTTTACGGCTTATTAAAGGCCCTACACGTAAATCCCGTGATTACATGGCATCCAGACAGGCAGCCATCGGTCTATTCCTTCTCGTCTCAATGGATTACGACATCCCAAGTCGTTTTCCTGAGCGCCAGGCCTTAGAACACCTCCAACTGCCTGCACAAGCTTTCAAAGGCTGTAATATGGCCTTTTACAGCTTAATTAGGGTCCTACACGTAAATCACGTGGTTCCACGGGCCAGACAAGCAGCCATTGGTCCAGTCCTTCCAGTCTCAATGGACTACGACGTCCCAAGTCGTTTTCCTGTGCAACAGGCCCTTAGAACTTCTCAAACTACCTGCAGAGGCTTTCAAAGACTGTAATATGAGCCTTTTACGACCTAAACTAGGGTCCTGCACGTAAATCACGTGTTCCACGCGCCCAGACCAGCAGGCCATCGGTCTATTTCTTCCAGTCTCAACGGACTACGACGTCCTAAGTCGTTTTCTTTATCGTCAGGCCTTTAGAAGACCTCTAAGTACGTACATAAGCCTTCAAAAGCTCTAATAAGGCCTTTTACGGCTTATTAAAGGCCCTACAGGTAAATCCCGTGATTCCACGACCCAGACAGGCGGCCATGGGTCGTATTTCCTTCTCGTCTCAATGGACGACGACATCCCAAGTCGTTTTCCTGAGCGCAAGGCCCTTAGAACACCTCAACTACCTGCACAGGCTTTTAAAGGCTGTAATATGGACTTTTACGGCCTAATTACGGTCCTACACGTAGATCATGTGGTTCCACCGCGCCCAGACAACCAGCCATCGGTCTAACCCTTCCAGTCTCAATGGACTACGACGTCCCAAGTCGTTTTCCTGGAGCGCCAGGCCCTTAGAACACTCAAACTGCCTGCACAGGCTTTTCAACGGCTGTAATACGGCCTTTTACGGCCTTAATATGGTCCTACACGTCACATCCCGTGATTCCACGCACCCAGACAGGCGGCCATCAGTCTATTCCTTCTCGTCTCAATGAACTACGACATGCCAAGTCGTTTTCCTGAGCGCCAGGCCCTTAGAACACCTCCAACTGCCTGCACAGGCTTCAAAGGCTGTAATATGTCCTTTTACGGCCTTATTAGGCGTCCTACACGTAAATCACGTGGTACCAACGAGCCCAGACAAGCGGCCATCGGTCTATTCCTTCCAGTCTCAATGGACTACGACGTCCCAAAGTCGTTTTCTTTATCGTCAGGCCTTTAGAAGACCTCTAAGTACGTACACAAGCCTTCAAAAGCTGTAATAAGGCCTTTTACGGCTTATTAAAGGGGCCCTACAGGTAAATCCCGTGATTCCACGCACCAGACAGGCGCCATGGGTCTATTCCTTCTCGTCTCAATGGACTACGACATCCCAAGTCGTTTTCCTGAGCGCAAGGCCCTTAGAACACCTCCAACTGCTGCACAGTCTTTTAAAGGCTGTAATATGACTTTTACGGCCTAATTACGGTCCTACACGTAAATCATTGTGGGTTCCACGCGCCCAGACAACCAGCCATCGGTCTAACCCTTCCAGTCTCAATGGACTACGACGTCCCAAGTCGTTTTCCTGAGCGCCAGGCCCTTAGAACACCTCAAACTGCCTGCACAGGCTTTCAACGGCTGTAATACGGCCTTTACGGCCTAATTATGGGTCCTACACGTACATCCCGTGATTCACGCACCCAGACAAGCGGCCATCGGTCTAGTCCTTCCCAGTCTCAATGGACTACGACGTCCCAAGTCGTTTTCTTTATCGTCAGGCCTTTAGAAGACCTCTAAGTACGTACACAAGCCTTCAAAAGCTGTAATAAGGCCTTTTACGGCTTATTAAGGCCCTACACGTAAATCCCGTGATTACATGCATCCAGACAGGCAGCCATCGGTCTATTCCTTCTCGTCTCAATGGATTACGACATCCCAAGTCGTTTTCCTGAGCGCCAGGCCCTTAGAACACCTCCAACTGCCTGCACAAGCTTTCAAAGGCTGTAATATGGCCTTTTACAGCTTAAATAGGGTCCTACACGTAAATCACGTGTTCCACGGGCCCAAACAAGCAGCCATCGGTCCAGTCCTTCCACTCTCAATGGACTACGACGTCCCAAGTCGTTTTCCTGTGCAACAGGTCCTTAGAACATCTCAAACTACCTGCAGAGGCTTTCAAAGACTTTAATATGGCCTTTTACGACCTAACTAGGGTCCTGCACGTAAATCACGTGGTTCCACGCGCCCAGACCAGCAGCCATCGGTCTATTCCTTCCAGTCTCAATGGACTACGACGTCCCAAGTCGTTTTCTTTATCGTCAGGCCTTTAGAAGACCTCTAAAGTACGTACACAAGCCTTCAAAAGCTGTAATAAGGCCTTTTACGGCTTTATTAAAGGCCCTACAGGTAAATCCCGTGATTCCACGCACCCAGGACAGGCGGCCATGGTCTATTCCTTCTCGTCTCAATGGACTACGACATCCCAAGTCGTTTTCCAGAGCGCCAGGCCCTTAGAACACCTCCAACTGCCTGCACAGGCTTTTCAAAGGCTGTAATATGGACTTTTACGGCCTAATTAGGGTCCTACACGTAAATCACGTGTTCCACGCGCCCAGACAAGCGGCCATCGGTCTAATCCTTCCAGTCTCAATGGACTACGACGTCCCAAGTCGATTTCCTGAGCGACAGGCCCTTAGAACACCTCCAAACTACCTGCACAGGCTTTCAACGGCTGTATATGGCCTTTTTACGGCTTAATTAAGGCCCTACACGTAAATCCCGTGATTCCACGCACCCAGACAGGCGGCCATCGGTCTATTCCTTCTCGTCTCAATGAACTACGTCATGCCAAGTCGTTTTCCTGAGCGCCAGGCCCTTAGAACACCTCCAACTGCCTGCACAGGCTTTCAAAGGCTGTAATATGGCCTTTTACGGCCTAATTAGGGTCCTACACGTAAATCACGTGGTTCCACGCGCCCAGACAAGCAGCCATCAGTCTAGTCCTTCAAGTCTCAATGGACTACGACGTCCCAAGTCGTTTTCCTTATCGTCAGGCCTTTAGAAGATCTCTAATTACGTACACAAGCCTTCAAAAGCTGTAATAAGGCCTTTTACGGCTTATTAAAGGCCCTACACGTAAATCACGTGGTTCCACGCACCCAGACAAGCGGCCATCGGTCTATTCCTTCCAGTGTCAATGGACTACGACGTCCCAAGTCGTTTTCCTGAGCGCCAGGCCCTTAGAACAACTTAAACTGCCTGCACAGGCTTACAAAGGCTGTAATATGGCCTTTTACGGTCTAATTAAGGTCCTACACGTAAATCACGTGGTTCCACGCGCCCAGACAGCGGCCATTGGTCTATTCCCTTCCAGTTTCAATGGACTACGACGTCCCAAGTCGTTTTCCTTATCGTCAGGCTTTTAGAAGATCTCTAATTACGTACACAAGCCTTCAAAAGCTGTAATAAGGCCTTTTACGGCTTATTAAAGGCCCTGCACGTAAATCCGTGATTACATGCATCCGACAGGCAGCCATAGGTCTATTCCTTCTCGTCTCAATGGATTACGACATCCCAAGTCGTTTTCCTGAGCGCCAGGCCCTTAGAACACCTCCAAACTGCCTGCACAAGCTTTCAAAGGCTGTAATATGGCCTTTTACAGGCTTAATTAGGTCCTACACGTAAATCACGTGGTTCCACGGGCCCCAGACAAGCAGCCATCGGTCCAGTCCTTCCAGTCTCAATGGACTACGACGTCCCAAGTCGTTTTCCTGTGCAACAGGCCCTTAGAACATCTCAAACGCCTCCACAGGGCTTTCAAAAGGCTGTAATATGGCCTTTTACGCCTAATTAGGGTCCTACACGTACAATCAAGTGGTTCACGTCACCCAGACACGGCCCATCAGTCTATTTCCTTCCAGTCTCAAATGGACTTACGACGTCCAAGTCGTTTTCTTGTGCGCCAGGCCTAGACACCTCAAATTGCCTGCACAGGCTTTCAAAGGCTGTAATATGGCATTTTTAACGGCTTATATAAAAGTCTACACGTAAATCCCGTGATTCCACGCGCCCAGACAAGCAGCCCATCGGTCAATTCTTCAGTCTCAGTGGACTACGACGTTCCAATCGATTTCCTGATGCGAGAGGCCCTTAGAAACACCTCCAACTACCTGCACAGGCTTTCAAAGGCTGTAATATGGCTTTTACGGCCTAATTAAGGTCCTACACGTAAATCACGTGGTTCCACGCACCCAGACAAGCGGCCATCGGTCTATTCTTCCAGTCTCAATGGACTACGACGTCCCAAGTCGATTCCTGAGCGACAGGCCCTTAGAACACCTCCAACTACCTGCACAGGCTGTCAAGGCTGTAATATGGCCTTTTACGGCTTATTAAAGGCCCTACACGTAAATCCCGTGATTCCACGCACCCAGACAGGCGGCCATCGGTCTATCCTTCTCGTCTCAATGGACTACGACATCCCAAGTCGTTTTCCTGAGCGCCAGGCCCTTAGAACACCTCCAACTGCCTGCACAGGCTTTCAAAGGCTGTAATATGGCCTTTTACGGCCTAATTAGGGTCCTACACGTAAATCACGTGGTTCCACGCGCCCAGACAAGCGGCCATCGGTCTATTCCTTCCAGTCTCAATGGACTACGACGTCCCAAGTCGTTTCCTTATCGTCAGGCCTTTAGAAAGATCTCTAAGTACGTACACAAGCCTTCAAAAGCTGTAATAAGGCCTTTTACGGCTTATTAAAGGCCCTACACGTAAATCACGTGATTCCACGCACCCAGACAGGCGGCCATCGGTCTATTCCTTCTCGTCTCAATGGACTACGACGTCCCAAGTCGTTTTCCTGAGCGCCAGGCCCTTAGAACACCTCCAACTGCCTGCACAGGCTTCAAAGGCTGTAATATGGCCTTTTACGGCCTAATTAAGGTCCTACACGTAAATCACGTGGTTCCACGCACCCAGACAGCGGCCATCGGTCTATTCCTTCTCAGTCTCAATGGACTACGACATCCCAAGTCGTTTTCCTGAGCGCCAGGCCCTTAGAACACCTCCAACTGCCTGCACAGGCTTTCAAAGGCTGTAATATGGCCTTTTACGGCCTAATTAGGGTCCTACACGTAAATCACGTGGTTCCACGCGCCCAGACAGCGGCCATCGGTCTATTCCTTCCAGTCTCAATGGACTACGACGTCCAAGTCGTTTTCCTTATCGTCAGGCCTTTAGAAGACCTCTAAGTACGTACACAAGCCTTCAAAAGCTGTAATAAGGCCTTTTACGGCTTATTAAAGGCCCTACACGTAAATCCCGTGATTACATGCATCCAGACAGGCAGCCATCGTCTATTCCTTCTCGTCTCAATGGATTACGACATCCCAAGTCGTTTTCCTGAGCGCCAGGCCCTTAGAACACCTCCAACTGCCTGCACAAGCTTTCAAAGGCTGTAATATGGCCTTTTACAGCTTAAATAGGGTCCTACACGTAATCACGTGGTTCCACGGGCCCAAACAAGCAGCCATCGGTCCAGTCCTTCCAGTCTCAATGGACTACGACGTCCCAAGTCGTTTTCCTGTGCAACAGGTCCTTAGAACATCTCAAACTACCTGCAGAGGCTTTCAAAGACTGTAATATGGCCTTTTACGACCTAACTAGGGTCCTGCACGTAAATCACGTGGTTCCACGCGCGCCAGACCAGCAGCCATCGGTCTATTCCTTCCAGTCTCAATGGACTACGACGTCCCAAGTCGTTTTCTTATCGTCAGGCCTTTAGAAGACCTTTAAGTACGTACACAAGCCTTCAAAAGCTGTAATAAGGCCTTTTACGGCTTATTAAAGGCCCTACACGTAAATCCCGTGATTCCACGCACCCAGACAGGCGGCCATCGGTCTATTCCTTCTCGTCTCAATGGACTACGACATCCCAAGTCGTTTTCCTGAGCGCCAGGCCCTTAGAACACCTCCAACTGCCTGCACAGGCTTTTCAAAGGCTGTAATATGGCCTTTTACGGCCTAATTAGGGTCCTACACGTAAATCACGTGGTTCCACGCGCCCAGACAAGCGGCCATCGGTCTAGTCCTTCCAGTCTCAATGGACTACGACGTCCCAAGTCGTTTTCCTGAGCGTCAGGCCCTTAGAACACCTCAACTGCCTGCACAGGCTTCAAAGGCTGTAATATGGCCTTTTACGGCCTAATTAAGGTCCTACACGTAAATCCCGTGATTCCACGCACCCAGACAGGCGGCCATCGGTCTATTCCTTCTCGTCTCAATGGACTACGACATCCCAAGTCGTTTTCCTGAGCGCCAGGCCCTTAGAACACCTCCAACTGCCTGCACAGGCTTTCAAAGGCTGTAATATGGCCTTTTACGGCCTAATTAGGGTCCTACACGTAAATCACGTGGTTCCACGCGCCCAGACAAGCAGCCATCGGTCTAGTCCTTCCAGTCTCAATGGACTACGACGTCCCAAGTCGTTTTCCTGAGCGACAGGCCCTTAGAACACCTCAACTACCTGCACAGGCTTTCAAAGGCTGTAATATGGCCTTTTACGGCCTAATTAAGGTCCTACACGTAAATCACGTGGTTCCACGCGCCCAGACAGCAGCCATCGGTCTATTCCTTCCAGTCTCAATGGACTACGACGTCCCAAGTCGTTTTCCTTATCGTCAGGCCTTTAGAAGACCTCTAAGTACGTACACAAGCCTTCAAAAGCTGTAATAAGGCCTTTTACGGCTTATTAAAGGCCCTACACGTAAATCCCGTGATTCCACGCACCCAGACAGGCGGCCATCGGTCTATTCCTTCTCGTCTCAATGGACTACGACATCCCAAGTCGTTTTCCTGAGCGCCAGGCCCTTAGAACACCTCCAACTGCCTGCACAGGCTTTCAAAGGCTGTAATATGGCCTTTTACGGCCTAATTAAGGTCCTACACGTAAATCACGTGGTTCCACGCGCCCAGACAAGCGGCCATCGGTCTATCCTTCCAGTCTCAATGGACTACGACGTCCCAAGTCGTTTTCCTGAGCGTCAGGCCCTTAGAACACCTCCAACTGCCTGCACAGGCTTCAAGGCTGTAATATGGCCTTTTACGGCTTATTAAAGGCCCTACACGTAAATCCCGTGATTCCACGCACCCAGACAGGCGGCCATCGGTCTATTCCTTCTCGTCTCAATGGACTACGACATCCCAAGTCGTTTTCCTGAGCGCCAGGCCCTTAGAACACCTCCAACTGCCTGCACAGGCTTTCAAAGGCTGTAATATGGCCTTTTACGGCCTAATTAGGGTCCTACACGTAAATCACGTGGTTCCACGCGCCCAGACAAGCGGCCATCGGTCTATTCCTTCCAGTCTCAATGGACTACGACGTCCCAAGTCGTTTTCCTTATCGTCAGGCCTTTAGAAGATCTCTAAGTACGTACACAAGCCTTCAAAAGCTGTAATAAGGCCTTTTACGGCTTATTAAAGGCCCTACACGTAAATCACGTGGTTCCACGCACCCAGACAGGCGCCATCGGTCTATTCCTTCCAGTCTCAATGGACTACGACGTCCCAAGTCGTTTTCCTGAGCGCCAGGCCCTTAGAACACCTCAAACTGCCTGCACAGGCTTTCAAAGGCTGTAATATGGCCTTTTACGGCCTAATTAAGGTCCTACACGTAAATCACGTGGTTCCACGCCCCAGACAGGCGGCCATCGGTCTATTCCTTCCAGTCTCAATGGACTACGACGTCCCAAGTCGTTTTCCTGAGCGCCAGGCCTTAGAACACCTCAACTACCTGCACAGGCTTTCAAAGGCTGTAATATGGCCTTTTACGGCTTATTAAAGGCCCTACACGTAAATCCCGTGATTCCACCGCACCCAGACAGGCGGCCATCGGTCTATTCCTTCTCGTCTCAATGGACTACGACATCCCAAGTCGTTTTCCTGAGCGCCAGGCCCTTAGAACACCTCCAACTGCCTGCACAGGCTTTCAAAGGCTGTAATATGGCCTTTTACGGCCTAATTAAGGTCCTACACGTAAATCACGTGGTTTCCACGCGCCCAGACAAGCGGCCATCGGTCTATTCCTTCCAGTCTCAATGGACTACGACATCCCAAGTCGTTTTCCTGAGCGCCAGGCCCTTAGAACACCTCCAACTGCCTGCACAGGCTTCAAAGGCTGTAATATGGCCTTTTACGGCCTAATTAAGGTCCTACACGTAAATCACGTGGTTCCACGCACCCAGACAAGGCGGCCATCGGTCTATTCCTTCCAGTCTCAATGGACTACGACGTCCCAAGTCGTTTTCTTATCGTCAGGCCTTTAGAAGACCTCTAAGTACGTACACAAGCCTTCAAAAGCTGTAATAAGGCCTTTTACGGCTTATTAAAGGCCCTACACGTAAATCCCGTGATTCCACGCACCCAGACAGGCGGCCATGGGTCTATTCCTTCTCGTCTCAATGGACTACGACATCCCAAGTCGTTTTCCTGAGCGCCAGGCCCTTAGAACACCTCCAACTGCCTGCACAGGCTTTTAAAGGCTGTAATATGGACTTTTACGGCCTAATTAGGGTCCTACACGTAAATCACGTGGTTCCACGCGCCCAGACAAGCAGCCATCGGTCTAATCCTTCCAGTCTCAATGGACTACGACGTCCCAAGTCGTTTTCCTGAGCGCCAGGCCCTTAGAACACCTCAAACTGCCTGCACAGGCTTTCAAAGGCTGTAATATGGCCTTTTACGGCCTAATTAAGGTCCTACACGTAAATCCCGTGATTCCACGCACCCAGACAGGCGGCCATCGGTCTATTCCTTCTCGTCTCAATGGACTACGACATCCCAAGTCGTTTTCCTGAGCGCCAGGCCCTTAGAACACCTCCAACTGCCTGCACAGGCTTTCAAAGGCTGTAATATGGCCTTTTACGGCCTAATTAGGGTCCTACACGTAAATCACGTGGTTCCACGCGCCCAGACAAGCGGCCATCGGTCTATTCCTTCCAGTCTCAATGGACTACGACGTCCCAAGTCGTTTTCCTTATCGTCAGGCCTTTAGAAGATCTCTAAGTACGTACACAAGCCTTCAAAAGCTGTAATAAGGCCTTTTACGGCTTATTAAAGGCCCTACACGTAAATCCCGTGATTCCACGCACCCAGACAGGCGGCCATCGGTCTATTCGTTCTCGTCTCAATGGACTACGACATCCCAAGTCGTTTTCCTGAGCGCCAGGCCCTTAGAACACCTCCAACTGCCTGCACAGGCTTTCAAAGGCTGTAATATGGCCTTTTACGGCCTAATTAGGGTCCTACACGTAAATCACGTGGTTCCACGCGCCCAGACAAGCAGCCATCGGTCTAGTCCTTCCAGTCTCAATGGACTACGACGTCCAAGTCGTTTTCCTGAGCGCCAGGCCCTTAGAACACCTCCAAACTGCCTGCACAGGCTTTCAAAGGCTGTAATATGGCCTTTTACGGCCTAATTAAGGTCCTACACGTAAATCACGTGGTTCCACGCACCCAGACAAGCGGCCATCGGTCTATTCCTTCCAGTCTCAATGGACTACGACGTCCCAAGTCGTTTTCCTGAGCGCCAGGCCCTTAGAACACTCTAAACTGCCTGCACAGGCTTTCAAAGGCTGTAATATGGCCTTTTACGGCCTAATTAAGGTCCTACACGTAAATCACGTGGTTCCACGCGCCCAGACAAGCGGCCATCGGTCTATTCCTTCCAGTCTCAATGGACTACGACGTCCCAAGTCGTTTTCCTTATCGTCAGGCCTTTAGAAGATCTCTAATACGCTGCACAGGCTTTCAAAGGCTGTAATATGGCCTTTTACGGCCTATTAAGGTCCTACACGTAAATCCCGTGATTCCACGCACCCAGACAGGCGGCCATCGGTCTATTCCTTCTCGTCTCAATGGACTACGACATCCCAAGTCGTTTTCCTGAGCGCCAGGCCCTTAGAACACCTCCAACTGCCTGCACAGGCTTTCAAAGGCTGTAATATGGCCTTTTACGGCCTAATTAGGGTCCTACACGTAAATCACGTGGTTCCACGCGCCCAGACAAGCGGCCATCGGTCTATTCCTTCCAGTCTCAATGGACTACGACGTCCCAAGTCGTTTTCCTTAGCGTCAGGCCCTTTAGAACACCTCTAACTACGTACACAAGCCTTCAAAGCTGTAATAAGGCCTTTTACGGCTTATTAAAGGCCCTACACGTAAATCCCGTGATTCCACGCACCCAGACAGGCGGCCATCGGTCTATTCCTTCTCGTCTCAATGGACTACGACATCCCAAGTCGTTTTCCTGAGCGCCAGGCCCTTAGAACACCTCCAACTGCCTGCACAGGCTTTCAAAGGCTGTAATATGGCCTTTTACGGCCTAATTAGGGTCCTACACGTAAATCACGTGGTTCCACGCGCCCAGACAAGCGGCCATCGGTCTAGTCCTTCCAGTCTCAATGGACTACGACGTCCCAAGTCGTTTTCCTGAGCGCCAGGCCCTTAGAACACCTCAACTACCTGCACAGGCTTCAAAGGCTGTAATATGGCCTTTTACGGCTTATTAAAGGCCCTACACGTAAATCCCGTGATTCCACGCACCCAGACAGGCGGCCATCGGTCTATTCCTTCTCGTCTCAATGGACTACGACATCCCAAGTCGTTTTCCTGAGCGCCAGGCCCTTAGAACACCTCCAACTGCCTGCACAGGCTTTCAAAGGCTGTAATATGGCCTTTTACGGCCTAATTAGGGTCCTACACGTAAATCACGTGGTTCCACGCGCCCAGACAAGCGGCCATCGGTCTATTCCTTCCAGTCTCAATGGACTACGACGTCCCAAGTCGTTTCCTGAGCGCCAGGCCCTTAGAACACCTCAACTGCCTGCACAGGCTTTCAAAGGCTGTAATATGGCCTTTTACGGCCTAATTAGGGTCCTACACGTAAATCACGTGGTTCCACGCGCCCAGACAGCGGCCATCGGTCTAGTCCTTCCAGTCTCAATGGACTACGACGTCCCAAGTCGTTTTCCTTTATCGTCAGGCCTTTAGAAGACCTCTAAGTACGTACACAAGCCTTCAAAAGCTGTAATAAGGCCTTTTACGGCTTATTAAAGGCCCTACACGTAAATCCCGTGATTCCACGCACCCAGACAGGCGGCCATCGGTCTATTCCTTCTCGTCTCAATGGACTACGACATCCCAAGTCGTTTTCCTGAGCGCCAGGCCCTTAGAACACCTCCAACTGCCTGCACAGGCTTTCAAAGGCTGTAATATGGCCTTTTACGGCCTAATTAAGGTCCTACACGTAAATCACGTGGTTCCACGCGCCCAGACAAGCGGCCATCGGTCTATTCCTTCTCGTCTCAATGGACTACGACGTCCCAAGTCGTTTTCCTGAGCGCCAGGCCCTTAGAACACCTCCAACTGCCTGCACAGGCTTTCAAAGGCTGTAATATGGCCTTTTACGGCCTAATTAGGGTCCTACACGTAAATCACGTGGTTCCACGCGCCCAGACAAGCGGCCATCGGTCTAGTCCTTCCAGTCTCAATGGACTACGACGTCCCAAGTCGTTTTCCTTATCGTCAGGCCTTTAGAAGACCTCTAACTACGTACACAGCCTTCAAAAGCTGTAATAAGGCCTTTTACGGCTTATTAAAGGCCCTACACGTAAATCCCGTGATTCCACGCACCCAGACAGGCGGCCATCGGTCTATTCCTTCTCGTCTCAATGGACTACGACATCCCAAGTCGTTTTCCTGAGCGCCAGGCCCTTAGAACACCTCCAACTGCCTGCACAGGCTTTCAAAGGCTGTAATATGGCCTTTTACGGCCTAATTAGGGTCCTACACGTAAATCACGTGGTTCCACGCGCCCAGACAAGCAGCCATCGGTCTATTCCTTCCAGTCTCAATGGACTACGACGTCCCAAGTCGTTTTCCTGAGCGCCAGGCCCTTAGAACACCTCCAACTGCCTGCACAGGCTTTCAAAGGCTGTAATATGGCCTTTTACGGCCTAATTAGGGTCCTACACGTAAATCACGTGGTTCCACGCGCCCAGACAAGCGGCCATCGGTCTATTCCTTCCAGTCTCAATGGACTACGACGTCCCAAGTCGTTTTCCTGAGCGCCAGGCCCTTAGAACACCTCAACTACCTGCACAGGCTTCAAAGGCTGTAATATGGCCTTTTACGGCTTATTAAAGGCCCTACACGTAAATCCCGTGATTCCACGCACCCAGACAGGCGGCCATCGGTCTATTCCTTCTCGTCTCAATGGACTACGACATCCCAAGTCGTTTTCCTGAGCGCCAGGCCCTTAGAACACCTCCAACTGCCTGCACAGGCTTTCAAAGGCTGTAATATGGCCTTTTACGGCCTAATTAGGGTCCTACACGTAAATCACGTGGTTCCACGCGCCCAGACAAGCAGCCATCGGTCTAGTCCTTCCAGTCTCAATGGACTACGACGTCCCAAGTCGTTTTCCTGAGCGCCAGGCCCTTAGAACACCTCCAACTGCCTGCACAGGCTTTCAAAGGCTGTAATATGGCCTTTTACGGCCTAATTAAGGTCCTACACGTAAATCACGTGATTCCACGCACCCAGACAGGCGGCCATCGGTCTATTCCTTCCAGTCTCAATGGACTACGACATCCCAAGTCGTTTTCCTGAGCGCCAGGCCCTTAGAACACCTCCAACTGCCTGCACAGGCTTTCAAAGGCTGTAATATGGCCTTTTACGGCCTAATTAAGGTCCTACACGTAAATCACGTGGTTCCACGCGCCCAGACAAGCGGCCATCGGTCTATTCCTTCCAGTCTCAATGGACTACGACGTCCCAAGTCGTTTTCCTTATCGTCAGGCCCTTAGAACACCTCTAAGTACGTACACAAGCCTTCAAAAGCTGTAATAAGGCCTTTTACGGCTTATTAAAGGCCCTACACGTAAATCCCGTGATTCCACGCACCCAGACAGGCGGCCATCGGTCTATTCCTTCTCGTCTCAATGGACTACGACATCCCAAGTCGTTTTCCTGAGCGCCAGGCCCTTAGAACACCTCCAACTGCCTGCACAGGCTTTCAAAGGCTGTAATATGGCCTTTTACGGCCTAATTAGGGTCCTACACGTAAATCACGTGGTTCCACGCGCCCAGACAAGCAGCCATCGGTCTATTCCTTCCAGTCTCAATGGACTACGACGTTCCCAAGTCGTTTTCCTGAGCGCCAGGCCCTTAGAACACCTCCAACTGCCTGCACAGGCTTTCAAAGGCTGTAATATGGCCTTTTACGGCCTTAATTAGGTCCTACACGTAAATCACGTGGTTCCACGCGCCCAGACAGGCAGGCCAATCGGTCTATTCCTTCCAGTCTCAATGGACTACGACGTCCCAAGTCGTTTTCCTTATCGCCAGGCCTTTAGAACATCTCAAAGTACGTACACAGCCTTTCAAAAGCTGTAATAAGGCCTTTTACGGCTTATTAAAGGACCTACACGTAAATCCCGTGATTCCACGCACCCAGACAGGCGGCCATCGGTCTATTCCTTCTCGTCTCAATGGACTACGACATCCCAAGTCGTTTTCCTGAGCGCCAGGCCCTTAGAACACCTCCAACTGCCTGCACAGGCTTTCAAAGGCTGTAATATGGCCTTTTACGGCCTAATTAGGGTCCTACACGTAAATCACGTGGTTCCACGCGCCCAGACAAGCGGCCATCGGTCTAATCCTTCCAGTCTCAATGGACTACGACGTCCCAAGTCGTTTTCCTGAGCGCCAGGCCTTAGAACACCTCCAAACTGCCTGCACAGGCTTTCAAAGGCTGTAATATGGCCTTTACGGCCTAATTAAGGGTCCTACACGTAAATCACGTGGTTCCACGCACCCAGACAAGGCGGCCATCGGTCTATTCCTTCCAGTCTCAATGGACTACGACGTCCCAAGTCGTTTTCCTGAGCGCCAGGCCCTTAGAACACCTCCAACTGCCTGCACAGGCTTTCAAAGGCTGTAATATGGCCTTTTACGGCCTAATTAGGGTCCTACACGTAAATCACGTGGTTCCACGCGCCCAGACAAGCGGCCATCGGTCTATTCCTTCCAGTCTCAATGGACTACGACGTCCCAAGTCGTTTTCCTGAGCGCCAGGCCCTTAGAACACCTCCAACTGCCTGCACAGGCTTTCAAAGGCTGTAATATGGCCTTTTACGGCCTAATTAAGGTCCTACACGTAAATCCCGTGATTCCACGCACCCAGACAAGCGGCCATCGGTCTATTCCTTCTCGTCTCAATGGACTACGACATCCCAAGTCGTTTTCCTGAGCGCCAGGCCCTTAGAACACCTCCAACTACCTGCACAGGCTCTTCAAAGGCTGTAATATGGCCTTTTACGGCTTATTAAGGGCCCTACACGTAAATCCCGTGATTCCACGCACCCAGAAAGGCGGCCATCGGTCTATTCCTTCTCGTCTCAATGGACTACGACATCCCAAGTCGTTTTCCTGAGCGCCAGGCCTTAGAACACCTCCAACTGCCTGCACAGGCTTTCAAAGGCTGTAATATGGCCTTTTACGGCCTAATTAGGGTCCTACACGTAAATCACGTGGTTCCACGCGCCCAGACAAGCAGGCCATCGGTCTAGTCCTTCCAGTCTCAATGGACTACGACGTCCCAAGTCGTTTTCTTTATCGTCAGGCCTTTAGAAGATCTCTAAGTACGTACACAAGCCTTCAAAAGCTGTAATAAGGCCTTTTACGGCTTATTAAAGGTCCTACACGTAAATCCGTGATTCCACGCACCCAGACAGGCGGCCATCGGTCTATTCCTTCTCGTCTCAATGGACTACGACATCCCAAGTCGTTTTCCTGAGCGCCAGGCCCTTAGAACACCTCCAACTGCCTGCACAGGCTTTCAAAGGCTGTAATATGGCCTTTTACGGCCTAATTAGGGTCCTACACGTAAATCACGTGGTTCCACGCGCCCAGACAAGCGGCCATCGGTCTATTCCTTCCAGTCTCAATGGACTACGACGTCCCAAGTCGTTTTCCTGAGCGCCAGGCCCTTAGAACACCTCCAACTACCTGCACAGGCTTTCAAAGGCTGTAATATGGCCTTTTACGGCCTAATTAAAGGTCCTACACGTAAATCACGTGATTCCACGCACCCAGACAAGCGGCCATCGGTCTATTCCTTCCAGTCTCAATGGACTACGACATCCCAAGTCGTTTTCCTGAGCGCCAGGCCCTTAGAACACCTCCAACTGCCTGCACAGGCTTTCAAAGGCTGTAATATGGCCTTTTACGGCCTAATTAAGGTCCTACACGTAAATCACGTGGTTCCACGCGCCCAGACAAGCGGCCATCGGTCTATTCCTTCCAGTCTCAATGGACTACGACGTCCCAAGTCGTTTTCCTGAGCGCAGGCCCTTAGAACACCTCCAACTACCTGCACAGGCTTCAAAGGCTGTAATATGGCCTTTTACGGCTTATTAAAGGCCCTACACGTAAATCCCGTGATTCCACGCACCCAGACAGGCGGCCATCGGTCTATTCCTTCTCGTCTCAATGGACTACGACATCCCAAGTCGTTTTCCTGAGCGCCAGGCCCTTAGAACACCTCCAACTGCCTGCACAGGCTTTCAAAGGCTGTAATATGGCCTTTTACGGCCTAATTAGGGTCCTACACGTAAATCACGTGGTTCCACGCGCCCAGACAAGCGGCCATCGGTCTATTCCTTCCAGTCTCAATGGACTACGACGTCCCAAGTCGTTTTCCTTATCGTCAGGCCCTTAGAAGACCTCTAACTGCCTGCACAGCTTCAAAAGCTGTAATATGGCCTTTTACGGCCTAATTAAGGTCCTACACGTAAATCACGTGGTTCCACGCGCCCAGACAAGCGGCCATCGGTCTATTCCTTCCAGTCTCAATGGACTACGACGTCCCAAGTCGTTTTCCTTATCGTCAGGCCTTAGAAGATCTCTAAGTACGTACACAAGCCTTCAAAAGCTGTAATAAGGCCTTTTACGGCTTATTAAAGGCCCTACACGTAAATCCCGTGATTCCACGCACCCAGACAGGCGGCCATCGGTCTATTCCTTCTCGTCTCAATGGACTACGACATCCCAAGTCGTTTTCCTGAGCGCCAGGCCCTTAGAACACCTCCAACTGCCTGCACAGGCTTTCAAAGGCTGTAATATGGCCTTTTACGGCCTAATTAGGGTCCTACACGTAAATCACGTGGTTCCACGCGCCCAGACAAGCAGCCATCGGTCTATTCCTTCCAGTCTCAATGGACTACGACGTCCCAAGTCGTTTTCCTGAGCGCCAGGCCCTTAGAACACCTCCAACTGCCTGCACAGGCTTTCAAAGGCTGTAATATGGCCTTTTACGGCCTAATTAGGGTCCTACACGTAAATCACGTGGTTCCACGCACCCAGACAAGCGGCCATCGGTCTATTCCTTCCAGTCTCAATGGACTACGACGTCCCAAGTCGTTTTCCTGAGCGCCAGGCCCTTAGAACACCTCCAACTACCTGCACAGGCTTCAAAGGCTGTAATATGGCCTTTTACGGCTTATTAAAGGCCCTACACGTAAATCCCGTGATTCCACGCACCCAGACAGGCGGCCATCGGTCTATTCCTTCTCGTCTCAATGGACTACGACATCCCAAGTCGTTTTCCTGAGCGCCAGGCCCTTAGAACACCTCCAACTGCCTGCACAGGCTTTCAAAGGCTGTAATATGGCCTTTTACGGCCTAATTAAGGGTCCTACACGTAAATCACGTGGTTCCACGCGCCCAGACAAGCGGCCATCGGTCTATTCCTTCTCGTCTCAATGGACTACGACGTCCCAAGTCGTTTTCCTGAGCGCCAGGCCCTTAGAACACCTCCAACTGCCTGCACAGGCTTTCAAAGGCTGTAATATGGCCTTTTACGGCCTAATTAAGGTCCTACACGTAAATCACGTGGTTCCACGCGCCCAGACAAGCGGCCATCGGTCTAGTCCTTCCAGTCTCAATGGACTACGACGTCCCAAGTCGTTTTCCTGAGCGCCAGGCCCTTAGAACACCTCCAACTGCCTGCACAGGCTTTCAAAGGCTGTAATATGGCCTTTTACGGCCTAATTAAGGTCCTACACGTAAATCACGTGATTCCACGCACCCAGACAGGCGGCCATCGGTCTATTCCTTCTCGTCTCAATGGACTACGACGTCCCAAGTCGTTTTCCTGAGCGCCAGGCCCTTAGAACACCTCCAACTGCCTGCACAGGCTTTCAAAGGCTGTAATATGGCCTTTTACGGCCTAATTAGGGTCCTACACGTAAATCACGTGGTTCCACGCGCCCAGACAAGCGGCCATCGGTCTATTCCTTCCAGTCTCAATGGACTACGACGTCCCAAGTCGTTTTCCTTAGCGTCAGGCCCTTAGAACATCTCTAAGTACTGCACAAGGCCTTCAAAGCTGTAATATGGCCTTTTACGGCTTATTAAAGGCCCTACACGTAAATCCCGTGATTCCACGCACCCAGACAGGCGGCCATCGGTCTATTCCTTCTCGTCTCAATGGACTACGACATCCCAAGTCGTTTTCCTGAGCGCCAGGCCCTTAGAACACCTCCAACTGCCTGCACAGGCTTTCAAAGGCTGTAATATGGCCTTTTACGGCCTAATTAGGGTCCTACACGTAAATCACGTGGTTCCACGCGCCCAGACAAGCGGCCATCGGTCTAGTCCTTCCAGTCTCAATGGACTACGACGTCCAAGTCGTTTTCCTGAGCGCCAGGCCCTTAGAACACCTCCAACTGCCTGCACAGGCTTTCAAAGGCTGTAATATGGCCTTTTACGGCCTAATTAAGGTCCTACACGTAAATCACGTGGTTCCACGCACCCAGACAGGCGGCCATCGGTCTATTCCTTCCAGTCTCAATGGACTACGACGTCCCAAGTCGTTTTCCTGAGCGCCAGGCCCTTAGAACACCTCCAACTGCCTGCACAGGCTTTCAAAGGCTGTAATATGGCCTTTTACGGCCTAATTAGGGTCCTACACGTAAATCACGTGGTTCCAC
This sequence comes from Hydractinia echinata, assembly GCA_030067915.1. NCBI lineage: Eukaryota > Metazoa > Cnidaria > Hydrozoa > Anthoathecata > Hydractiniidae > Hydractinia > Hydractinia echinata. The sequence goes on along the minus strand of JASGCC010001968.1, from coordinate 12,095 downwards.
GCGCCCAGACAAGCGGCCATCGGTCTATTCCTTCCAGTCTCAATGGACTACGACGTCCCAAGTCGTTTTCCTTATCGTCAGGCCTTTAGAAGATCTCTAACTACCTACACAAGCCTTCAAAGCTGTAATAAGGCCTTTTACGGCTTATTAAAGGCCCTACACGTAAATCCCGTGATTCCACGCACCCAGACAGGCGGCCATCGGTCTATTCCTTCTCGTCTCAATGGACTACGACATCCCAAGTCGTTTTCCTGAGCGCCAGGCCCTTAGAACACCTCCAACTGCCTGCACAGGCTTTCAAAGGCTGTAATATGGCCTTTTACGGCCTAATTAGGGTCCTACACGTAAATCACGTGGTTCCACGCGCCCAGACAAGCGGCCATCGGTCTATCCTTCCAGTCTCAATGGACTACGACGTCCCAAGTCGTTTTCCTGAGCGCCAGGCCCTTAGAACACCTCCAACTGCCTGCACAGGCTTTCAAAGGCTGTAATATGGCCTTTTACGGCCTAATTAGGGTCCTACACGTAAATCACGTGGTTCCACGCGCCCAGACAAGCAGCCATCGGTCTAGTCCTTCCAGTCTCAATGGACTACGACGTCCCAAGTCGTTTTCCTGAGCGCCAGGCCCTTAGAACACCTCCAACTGCCTGCACAGGCTTTCAAAGGCTGTAATATGGCCTTTTACGGCCTAATTAAGGTCCTACACGTAAATCACGTGGTTCCACGCACCCAGACAAGCGGCCATCGGTCTATTCCTTCCAGTCTCAATGGACTACGACGTCCCAAGTCGTTTTCCTGAGCGCCAGGCCCTTAGAACACCTCCAACTGCCTGCACAGGCTTTCAAAGGCTGTAATATGGCCTTTTACGGCCTAATTAGGGTCCTACACGTAAATCACGTGGTTCCACGCGCCCAGACAAGCGGCCATCGGTCTATTCCTTCCAGTCTCAATGGACTACGACGTCCCAAGTCGTTTTCCTTATCGTCAGGCCTTTAGAAGATCTCTAAGTACGTACACAAGCCTTCAAAAGCTGTAATAAGGCCTTTTACGGCTTATTAAAGGCCCTACACGTAAATCCCGTGATTCCACGCACCCAGACAGGCGGCCATCGGTCTATTCCTTCTCGTCTCAATGGACTACGACATCCCAAGTCGTTTTCCTGAGCGCCAGGCCCTTAGAACACCTCCAACTGCCTGCACAGGCTTTCAAAGGCTGTAATATGGCCTTTTACGGCCTAATTAGGGTCCTACACGTAAATCACGTGGTTCCACGCGCCCAGACAAGCGGCCATCGGTCTATTCCTTCCAGTCTCAATGGACTACGACGTCCCAAGTCGTTTTCCTGAGCGCCAGGTCCTTAGAACACCTCCAACTACCTGCACAGGCTTTCAAAGGCTGTAATATGGCCTTTTACGGCCTAATTAAGGTCCTACACGTAAATCACGTGGTTCCACGCACCCAGACAAGCGGCCATCGGTCTATTCCTTCCAGTCTCAATGGACTACGACGTCCCAAGTCGATTTCCTGAGCGACAGGCCCTTAGAACACCTCCAACTACCTGCACAGGCTCTCAAAGGCTGTAATATGGCCTTTTACGGCCTAATTAAGGCCCTACACGTAAATCCCGTGGTTCCACGCGCCCAGACAGGCGGCCATCGGTCTATTCCTTCTCGTCTCAATGGACTACGACATCCCAAGTCGTTTTCCTGAGCGCCAGGCCCTTAGAACACCTCAACTGCCTGCACAGGCTCTCAAAGGCTGTAATAGGCCTTTTACGGCCTAATTAAGGTCCTACACGTAAATCACGTGGTTCCACGCACCCAGACAAGCGGCCATCGGTCTATTCCTTCCAGTCTCAATGGACTACGACATCCCAAGTCGTTTTCCTGAGCGCCAGGCCCTTAGAACACCTCCAACTGCCTGCACAGGCTTTCAAAGGCTGTAATATGGCCTTTTACGGCCTAATTAAGGTCCTACACGTAAATCACGTGATTCCACGCGCCCAGACAAGGCGGCCATCGGTCTATTCCTTCCAGTCTCAATGGACTACGACGTCCCAAGTCGTTTTCCTGAGCGCCAGGCCCTTAGAACACCTCCAACTGCCTGCACAGGCTTTCAAAGGCTGTAATATGGCCTTTTACGGCCTAATTAGGGTCCTACACGTAAATCACGTGGTTCCACGCGCCCAGACAAGCGGCCATCGGTCTATTCCTTCCAGTCTCAATGGACTACGACGTCCCAAGTCGTTTTCCTGAGCGCAGGCCCTTAGAACACCTCCAACTACCTACACAAGGCTTCAAAGGCTGTAATAAGGCCTTTTACGGCTTATTAAAGGCCCTACACGTAAATCCCGTGATTCCACGCACCCAGACAGGCGGCCATCGGTCTATTCCTTCTCGTCTCAATGGACTACGACATCCCAAGTCGTTTTCCTGAGCGCCAGGCCCTTAGAACACCTCCAACTGCCTGCACAGGCTTTCAAAGGCTGTAATATGGCCTTTTACGGCCTAATTAGGGTCCTACACGTAAATCACGTGGTTCCACGCGCCCAGACAAGCGGCCATCGGTCTATTCCTTCCAGTCTCAATGGACTACGACGTCCCAAGTCGTTTTCCTTATCGTCAGGCCCTTAGAAGACCTCTAACTACGTGCACAAGCCTTCAAAGCTGTAATATGGCCTTTTACGGCTTATTAAAGGTCCTACACGTAAATCCCGTGATTCCACGCACCCAGACAGGCGGCCATCGGTCTATTCCTTCTCGTCTCAATGGACTACGACATCCCAAGTCGTTTTCCTGAGCGCCAGGCCCTTAGAACACCTCCAACTGCCTGCACAGGCTTTCAAAGGCTGTAATATGGCCTTTTACGGCCTAATTAAAGGCCCTACACGTAAATCCGTGATTCCACGCACCCAGGACAAGGCGGCCATCGGTCTATTCCTTTCTCGTCTCAATGGACATACGACATCCCAAGTCGTTTTCCTGAGCGCCAGGCCCTTAGAAACACCTCCAACTGCCTGCACAGGCTTTCAAAGGCTGTAATATGGCCTTTTACGGCCTAATTAGGTCCTACACGTAAATCACGTGGTTCCACGCGCCCAGACAAGCGGCCAACGGTCTATTCCTTCCAGTCTCAATGGACTGCGATGTCTCAAGTCGTTTTCCTTGAACGACAGGCCCTTAGAACACCTCCAACTACCTGCACAGGCTCTCAAAAGGCTGTAATATGGCCTTTTACGGCTTATTAAAGGCCCTACACGTAAATCCCGTGATTCCACGCACCCAGAAAGGGCGGCCATCGGTCTATTCCTTCCGTCTCAATGGACTACGACATCCCAAGTCGTTTTCCTGAGCGCCAGGCCCTTAGAACACCTCCAACTGCCTGCACAGGCTTTCAAAGGCTGTAATATGGCCTTTTACGGCCTAATTAGGGTCCTACACGTAAATCACGTGGTTCCACGCGCCCAGACAAGCAGCCATCGGTCTAATCCTTCCAGTCTCAATGGACTACGACGTCCCAAGTCGTTTTCCTGAGCGCCAGGCCCTTAGAACACCTCCAACTGCCTGCACAGGCTTTCAAAGGCTGTAATATGGCCTTTTACGGCCTAATTAAGGTCCTACACGTAAATCCCGTGATTCCACGCACCCAGACAAGCGGCCATCGGTCTATTCCTTCCAGTCTCAATGGACTACGACGTCCCAAGTCGTTTTCCTGAGCGCCAGGCCCTTAGAACACCTCCAACTGCCTGCACAGGCTTTCAAAGGCTGTAATATGGCCTTTTACGGCCTAATTAGGGTCCTACACGTAAATCACGTGGTTCCACGCGCCCAGACAAGCGGCCATCGGTCTATCCTTCCAGTCTCAATGGACTACGACGTCCCAAGTCGTTTTCCTGAGCGCAGGCCCTTAGAACACCTCCAACTACCTGCACAGGCTTTCAAAGGCTGTAATATGGCCTTTTACGGCTTATTAAAGGCCCTACACGTAAATCCCGTGATTCCACGCACCCAGACAGGCGGCCATCGGTCTATTCCTTCTCGTCTCAATGGACTACGACATCCCAAGTCGTTTTCCTGAGCGCAGGCCCTTAGAACACCTCCAACTGCCTGCACAGGCTTTCAAAGGCTGTAATATGGCCTTTACGGCCTAATTAAGGTCCTACACGTAAATCACGTGGTTCCACGCACCCAGACAAGCAGGCCATCGGTCTATTCCTTCCAGTCTCAATGGACTACGACGTCCCAAGTCGTTTTCCTGAGCGCCAGGCCCTTAGAACACCTCCAACTGCCTGCACAGGCTTTCAAAGGCTGTAATATGGCCTTTTACGGCCTAATTAGGGTCCTACACGTAAATCACGTGGTTCCACGCGCCCAGACAAGCAGCCATCGGTCTATTCCTTCCAGTCTCAATGGACTACGACGTCCCAAGTCGTTTTCCTGAGCGCCAGGCCCTTAGAACACCTCCAACTGCCTGCACAGGCTTTCAAAGGCTGTAATATGGCCTTTTACGGCCTAATTAGGTCCTACACGTAAATCACGTGGTTCCACGCGCCCAGACAAGCGGCCATCGGTCTATTCCTTCCAGTCTCAATGGACTACGACGTCCCAAGTCGTTTTCTTTATCGTCAGGCCTTTAGAAGATCTCTAAGTACGTACACAAGCCTTCAAAAGCTGTAATAAGGCCTTTTACGGCTTATTAAAGGCCCTACACGTAAATCCCGTGATTCCACGCACCCAGACAGGCGGCCATCGGTCTATTCCTTCTCGTCTCAATGGACTACGACATCCCAAGTCGTTTTCCTGAGCGCCAGGCCCTTAGAACACCTCCAACTGCCTGCACAGGCTTTCAAAGGCTGTAATATGGCCTTTTACGGCCTAATTAAGGTCCTACACGTAAATCACGTGGTTCCACGCGCCCAGACAAGCGGCCATCGGTCTATTCCTTCCAGTCTCAATGGACTACGACGTCCCAAGTCGTTTTCCTGAGCGCCAGGCCCTTAGAACACCTCCAACTGCCTGCACAGGCTTTCAAAGGCTGTAATATGGCCTTTTACGGCCTAATTAAGGTCCTACACGTAAATCACGTGGTTCCACGCGCCCAGACAAGCAGCCATCGGTCTATTCCTTCCAGTCTCAATGGACTACGACGTCCCAAGTCGTTTTCCTGAGCGCCAGGCCCTTAGAACACCTCAAACTGCCTGCACAGGCTTTCAAAGGCTGTAATATGGCCTTTTACGGCCTAATTAAGGTCCTACACGTAAATCCCGTGATTCCACGCACCCAGACAGGCGGCCATCGGTCTATTCCTTCCAGTCTCAATGGACTACGACGTCCCAAGTCGTTTTCCTTATCGTCAGGCCTTTAGAAGATCTCTAAGTACGTACACAAGCCTTCAAAAGCTGTAATAAGGCCTTTTACGGCTTATTAAAGGCCCTACACGTAAATCCCGTGATTCCACGCACCCAGACAGGCGGCCATCGGTCTATTCCTTCTCGTCTCAATGGACTACGACATCCCAAGTCGTTTTCCTGAGCGCCAGGCCCTTAGAACACCTCCAACTGCCTGCACAGGCTTTCAAAGGCTGTAATATGGCCTTTTACGGCCTAATTAGGTCCTACACGTAAATCACGTGGTTCCACGCGCCCAGACAAGCGGCCATCGGTCTAATCCTTCCAGTCTCAATGGACTACGACGTCCCAAGTCGTTTTCCTGAGCGCCAGGCCCTTAGAACACCTCAAACTGCCTGCACAGGCTTTCAAAGGCTGTAATATGGCCTTTTACGGCCTAATTAAGGTCCTACACGTAAATCACGTGGTTCCACGCGCCCAGACAAGCGGCCATCGGTCTATTCCTTCCAGTCTCAATGGACTACGACGTCCCAAGTCGTTTCCTTATCGTCAGGCCTTTAGAAGACCTCTAATTACGTACACAAGCCTTCAAAGCTGTAATAAGGCCTTTTACGGCTTATTAAAGGCCCTACACGTAAATCCCGTGATTCCACGCACCCAGACAGGCGGCCATCGGTCTATTCCTTCTCGTCTCAATGGACTACGACATCCCAAGTCGTTTTCCTGAGCGCCAGGCCCTTAGAACACCTCCAACTGCCTGCACAGGCTTTCAAAGGCTGTAATATGGCCTTTTACGGCCTAATTAGGGTCCTACACGTAAATCACGTGGTTCCACGCGCCCAGACAAGCAGCCATCGGTCTATTCCTTCCAGTCTCAATGGACTACGACGTCCCAAGTCGTTTTCCTGATCGCAGGCCTTTAGAACACCTCTAACTACGTACACAAGCCTTCAAAAGCTGTAATATGGCCTTTTACGGCTTATTAAAGGCCCTACACGTAAATCCCGTGATTCCACGCACCCAGACAGGCGGCCATCGGTCTATTCCTTCTCGTCTCAATGGACTACGACATCCCAAGTCGTTTTCCTGAGCGCCAGGCCCTTAGAACACCTCCAACTGCCTGCACAGGCTTTCAAAGGCTGTAATATGGCCTTTTACGGCCTAATTAGGGTCCTACACGTAAATCACGTGGTTCCACGCGCCCAGACAAGCAGCCATCGGTCTAGTCCTTCCAGTCTCAATGGACTACGACGTCCCAAGTCGTTTTCCTGAGCGCCAGGCCCTTAGAACACCTCAAACTGCCTGCACAGGCTTTCAAAGGCTGTAATATGGCCTTTTACGGCCTAATTAAGGTCCTACACGTAAATCACGTGGTTCCACGCGCCCAGACAAGCAGCCATCGGTCTAGTCCTTCCAGTCTCAATGGACTACGACGTCCCAAGTCGTTTTCCTTATCGTCAGGCCTTAGAAGATCTCTAAGTACGTACACAAGCCTTCAAAAGCTGTAATAAGGCCTTTTACGGCTTATTAAAGGCCCTACACGTAAATCCCGTGATTCCACGCACCCAGACAGGCGGCCATCGGTCTATTCCTTCTCGTCTCAATGGACTACGACATCCCAAGTCGTTTTCCTGAGCGCCAGGCCCTTAGAACACCTCCAACTGCCTGCACAGGCTTTCAAAGGCTGTAATATGGCCTTTTACGGCCTAATTAGGGTCCTACACGTAAATCACGTGGTTCCACGCGCCCAGACAAGCGGCCATCGGTCTAGTCCTTCCAGTCTCAATGGACTACGACGTCCCAAGTCGTTTCCTGAGCGCCAGGCCCTTAGAACACCTCCAAACTGCCTGCACAGGCTTTCAAAGGCTGTAATATGGCCTTTTACGGCCTAATTAGGGTCCTACACGTAAATCACGTGGTTCCACGCGCCCAGACAAGCGGCCATCGGTCTATCCTTCCAGTCTCAATGGACTACGACGTTCCAAGTCGTTTCCTGAGCGTCAGGCCCTTTAGAACACCTCAACTACGTACACAAGCCTTCAAAGGCTGTAATAATGGCCTTTTACGGCTTATTAAAGGCCCTACACGTAAATCCGTGATTCCACGCACCCAGACAGGCGGCCATCGGTCTATTCCTTCTCGTCTCAATGGACTACGACATCCCAAGTTGTTTTCCTTGAGCGCCAGGCCCTTAGAACACCTCCAACTGCCTGCACAGGCTTTCAAAGGCTGTAATATGGCCTTTTACGGCCTAATTAGGGTCCTACACGTAAATCACGTGGTTCCACGCGCCCAGACAAGCAGCCATCGGTCTAGTCCTTCCAGTCTCAATGGACTACGACGTCCCAAGTCGTTTTCCTTATCGTCAGGCCTTTAGAAGATCTCTAAGTACGTACACAAGCCTTCAAAAGCTGTAATAAGGCCTTTTACGGCTTATTAAAGGCCCTACACGTAAATCCCGTGATTCCACGCACCCAGACAGGCGGCCATCGGTCTATTCCTTCTCGTCTCAATGGACTACGACATCCCAAGTCGTTTTCCTGAGCGCCAGGCCCTTAGAACACCTCCAACTGCCTGCACAGGCTTTCAAAGGCTGTAATATGGCCTTTTACGGCCTAATTAGGGTCCTACACGTAAATCACGTGGTTCCACGCGCCCAGACAAGCAGCCATCGGTCTAGTCCTTCCAGTCTCAATGGACTACGACGTCCCAAGTCGTTTTCCTGAGCGCCAGGCCCTTAGAACACCTCCAACTGCCTGCACAGGCTTTCAAAGGCTGTAATATGGCCTTTTACGGCCTAATTAAGGTCCTACACGTAAATCACGTGGTTCCACGCGCCCAGACAAGCGGCCATCGGTCTATTCCTTCCAGTCTCAATGGACTACGACGTTCCAAGTCGTTTTCCTTATCGTCAGGCCTTAGAAGATCTCTAACTACGTACACAAGCCTTCAAAGGCTGTAATATGGCCTTTTACGGCTTATTAAAGGCCCTACACGTAAATCCCGTGATTCCACGCACCCAGACAGGCGGCCATCGGTCTATTCCTTCTCGTCTCAATGGACTACGACATCCCAAGTCGTTTTCCTGAGCGCCAGGCCCTTAGAACACCTCCAACTGCCTGCACAAGCTTTCAAAGGCTGTAATATGGCCTTTTACGGCCTAATTAGGGTCCTACACGTAAATCACGTGGTTCCACGCGCCCAGACAAGCAGCCATCGGTCTAGTCCTTCAGTCTCAATGGACTACGACGTCCCAAGTCGTTTTCCTGAGCGCCAGGCCCTTAGAACACCTCAAACTGCCTGCACAGGCTTTCAAAGGCTGTAATATGGCCTTTTACGGCCTAATTAAGGTCCTACACGTAAATCACGTGGTTCCACGCACCCAGACAAGCGGCCATCGGTCTATTCCTTCCAGTCTCAATGGACTACGACGTCCCAAGTCGTTTTCCTGAGCGCCAGGCCCTTAGAACACCTCCAAACTGCCTGCACAGGCTTTCAAAGGCTGTAATATGGCCTTTTACGGCCTAATTAAGGTCCTACACGTAAATCACGTGGTTCCACGCGCCCAGACAAGCGGCCATCGGTCTATTCCTTCCAGTCTCAATGGACTACGACGTCCCAAGTCGTTTTCCTTATCGTCAGGCCTTTAGAAGATCTCTAATTACGTACACAAGCCTTCAAAAGCTGTAATAAGGCCTTTTACGGCTTATTAAAGGCCCTACACGTAAATCCCGTGATTCCACGCACCCAGACAGGCGGCCATCGGTCTATTCCTTCTCGTCTCAATGGACTACGACATCCCAAGTCGTTTTCCTGAGCGCCAGGCCCTTAGAACACCTCCAACTGCCTGCACAGGCTTTCAAAGGCTGTAATATGGCCTTTTACGGCCTAATTAGGGTCCTACACGTAAATCACGTGGTTCCACGCGCCCCAGACAAGCAGCCATCGGTCTAGTCCTTCCAGTCTCCATGGACTACGACGTCCCAAGTCGTTTTCTTTATCGTCAGGCCTTCAGAAGATATCTAAGTACGTACACAAGCCTTCAAAAGCTGTAAAAAGGCCTTTTACGGCATATTAAAGGCCCTACACGTAAATCCCGTGATTCCACGCACCCAGACAGGCGGCCATCGGTCTATTCGTTCTTATCTCAATGGTCTACAACATCCCAAGTCGTTTTCCTGAGCGCCAGGCCTTAGAACACCTCCAACTGCCTGCACAGGCTTTCAAGGCTGTAATATGGCCTTTTACAGCCTAATTAGGGTCCTACACGTAAATCACGTGGTTCCACGCGCCCAGACAAGCAGCCATCGGTCTAGTCCTTCAAGTCTCAATGGACTACGACGTCCCAAGTCGTTTTCCTGAGCGCCAGGCCCTTAGAACACCTCAAACTGCCTGCACAGGCTTTCAAAGGCTGTAATATGGCCTTTTACGGCCTAATTAAGGTCCTACACGTAAATCACGTGGTTCACGCACCCAGACAAGCGGCCATCGTTCTATTCCTTCCAGTCTCAATGGACTACGACGTCCCAAGTCGTTTTCCTGAGCGCCAGGCCCTTAGAACAACTTAAACTGCCTGCACAGGCTTTCAAAGGCTGTAATATGGCCTTTTACGGTCTAATTAAGGTCCTACACGTAAATCACGTGGTTCCACGCGCCCAGACAGGCGGCCATCGGCCTATTCCCTTCAGTCTCAATGGACTACGACGTCCTAAGTCGTTTTCCTTATCGTCAGGCCTTTAGAAGATCTCTAATTACGTACACAAGCCTTCAAAAGCTGTAATAAGGCCTTTTACGGCTTATTAAAGGCCCTACACGTAAATCCCGTGATTACACGCATCCAGACAGGCAGCCATCGGTCTATTCCTTCTCGTCTCAATGGATTACGACATCCCAAGTCGTTTTCCTGAGCGCCAGGCCCTTAGAACACCTCCAACTGCCTGCACAGGCTTTTAAAGGCTGTAATATGGCCTTTTACGGCCTAATTAGGGTCCTACACGTAAATCACGTGGTACCACGCGCCCAGAAAAGAAGCCATCGGTCTAATCCTTCCAGTCTCAATGGACTACGACATCCCAAGTCATTTTCCTGAGCGCCAGGGCCTTAGAACACCTCAAACTGCCTGCACAAGCTTTCAAAGGCTGTAATATGGCCTTTTACGGCCTAATTAAGGTCCTACACGTAAATCACGTGGTTCCACGCTCCCAGACAAGCAGCCATCGGTCTAGTCCTTCCAGTCTCCATGGACTACGACGTTCCAAGTCGTTTTCTTTATCGTCAGGCCTTCAGAAGATATCTGAGTACGTACACAAGCCTTCAAAAGCTGTAAAAAGGCCTTTTACGGCATATTAAAGGCCCTACACGTAAATCCCGTGATTCCACGGACCCAGACAGGCGGCCATCGGTCTATTCGTTCTTATCTCAATGGTCTACAACATCCCAAGCCGTTTTCCTGAGCGCCAGGCTCTTAGAACACCTCCAACTGCCTGCAAAGTCTTTCAAAGGCTGTAATATGGCCTTTTACAGCCTAATTAGGGTCCTACACGTAAATCACGTGGTTCCACGCGCCCAGACAAGCAGCCATCGGTCTAGTCCTTCAAGTCTCAATGGACTACGACGTCCCAAGTCGTTTTCCTGAGCGCCAGGCCCTTAGAACAACTTAAACTGCCTGCACAGGCTTTCAAAGGCTGTAATATGGCCTTTTACGGTCTAATTAAGGTCCTACACGTAAATCACGTGTTTCCACGCGCCCAGACAGGCGGTCATCGGCCTATTCCCTTCAGTCTCAATGGACTACGACGTCCTAAGTCGTTTTCTTTATCGTCAGGCCTTTAGAAGATCTCTAATTACGTACACAAGCCTTCAAAAGCTGTAATAAGGCTTTTTACGGCTTATTAAAGGCCCTACACGTAAATCCCGGGATTACACGCATCCAGACAGGCAGCCATCGGTCTATTCCTTCTCGTCTCAATGGATTACGACATCCCAAGTCGTTTTCCTGAGCGCCAGGCCCTTAGAACACCTCCACTGCCTTGCAAAGTCTTTCAAAGGCTTGTAATATGTCCTTTTACAGCCTAATTAGGGTCCTACACGTAAATCACGTGGTTCCACGCGCCCAGACAAGCACCATCGGTCTAATCCTTCCAGTTCTCAATGGACTACGACATCCCAAGTCATTTCCTGAGCGCCAGGGCCTTAGAACACCTCAAACTGCCTGCACAGGCTTTTAAAGGCTGTAATATGGCCTTTTACGGCCTAATTAGGGTCCTACACGTAAATCACGTGGTTCCACGCTCCCAGACAAGCAGCCATCGTTCTATTCCTTCCAGTCTCAATGGACTACGACGTACCAAGTCGTTTCCTGAGCCCCAGGCCCTTAGAACAACTTAAACTGCCTGCACAGGCTTTCAAAGGCTGTAATATGGCCTTTTACGGTCTAATTAAAGTCTACACGTAAATCACGTGTTTCCACGCGCCCAGACAGGCGGCCATCGATCTACTCCCTTCAGTCTCAATGGACTACGACGTCCCAAGTCGTTTTCCTGAGCGCCAGGCCCTTAGAACACCTCAAACTGCCTGCACAGGCTTTTAAGGCTGTAATATGGACTTTTACGGCCCTAATTAAGGTCCTACACGTAAAATCCCGTGATTCCACGCACCCAGACAGGCGACCATCGGTCTATTCCTCGTCGTCTCAATGAACTACGACATCCCAAAGTCGTTCCCGGCGCCAGGCCCTTATTCTCTCTCT